>SNVD02004222.1:0-19276 GCA_013180625.2 Boswellia sacra
GTGAATTGCTACAGTGCCCCTTATTATACATGCTACAGTGACTTGTGGAATTATATTTCTATACATCTCACACTGTTTTGATTACAACTTTTGGTACACTGAATGGATTTATAAACCGTAAATTTCTCCAGAAAATAGACTTCGAGAGCTTTCCAACGGTATATAACATGTCATCGGGTTCAGTGTATATCAATACAATTAAATCCGAGAAGATCACTGACTAGCAGAGGTGAAAATGAAGGGTTTTACTCCATTTTTGTGCAAGTTGCTCCAAAACTCCTACAAACATCAAAACACACAAAAACATAAAAATATCACGGAATATAGCAAAGAAACATGGACGAATTGATATAAAAGTAATACATAAATAGACACCTATCAGTGTTTGATGGCAAGGTGATCTGTTTCAATATTTTTGAGGCAATGAGGTACCCTAGTGACTTATATTCTGTTTTTGTAGTTAACGTTACTGATTCTCTGCCACAACAATGTTTTGAGTTAACTCGCAAGAATGGATTAGATATAGCTATTAATGAGCAAGATAGGGAACAAGAAAATTTCTAAGGAGTCAGAAATTTTGATACAATTTCCAAAGAAATGGAGGAAGTCGTGACAAGCTTAGATGAGACCATCGCAATAACCACAAATAGGTATGATGTTTCGTACATTCAATTTCCTTTATCTAATGAGAAAATTCTTCCTTCTATGATGACAGCCCCCGCCTTGGAGCTTAAGCTTCTTCTAGATCATTTGAGGCATGGATTCTTGAGTGAGAATGATCCTTTGCCAATTATAATAGAAATGGGCCTTGCACGAATACAAGAAGAGAAACTCGTCCAAATACTTACAAACCACAAAATAGCTATTGGGTGGACAATTGCTAACATCCAAGGCCCAGCCATATGCATGAACCATTTCTTGTTGGAAGAAGGATCCAAGCCCATTAGAAAAGCACAACAGAAATTGGATCCTCCCATGATGGAACAACGTCGGGCTGAGGACGTTAAACCAAGCGCTTATTGGGAGGCAACCCAATGTTTTTGAAAAATAAAAGAAAAGAAGAAAAGAAAAATAAAATGAGGTAATAATGATCGATTTTTGTGTCTCGAGGAGATTCCTTTCATAGGCCATCAAATTGATCAGGTTTTATCTCTCTTTGCCATCTGTCTTATTTGTTTTTATATTTTTTACTTGTTTTTTTGACTTTTGTTTGCTATTGTGTTGTTATCTCTTTTATGTGTCTTTAGTTTCGTTTCTGCTCTTTTCTTTTCCTTCCTTTTGTTTAATTTGATTATTCCGTACTTCGAATTCATTTGTGCAACAACTTGAGGAAACATCCAAATGGGAGCTGAAGTCATTGCTCGAATGTTTGAAATGTGCATATCTTGGAGAAAAACAAACTCAATCGCCTGATCGGTAATATCTCTCCTTTTCTCCTCTTCAATGGATGCCGATATCTTTCTCTCGAACCTTCGTAAATATTTCCCTTCACTTCCTCAAAATGCTATGTTTAAAATTTATAAAGTACGGATGACTAGACTTTGGGCGTTGATGCTCCTAAATGTGCCTGCGGATATTTGATGGCTTATTGAAGCCAAGGTGAGATTGTTAGGTGAGCCTGACGTTAATCTCGCAAAATACATGCCTGGTCTAGGGAAAAGCTACTACGCCAAGAGGCGAAGAGCGAAAAGGTTACAAGTATGTTATAAATGTGCTAGATGGAATTGTAACCAGACTTGTCGTTCATTAGGTTTTGAGTCCAGGAATATAGAAGATAAACTTTCATTTATTAAGAATGGTTTGAGTAATGAGTCGCTGGATAATGTTTTGTTAACTCTCGAGTCACATTCTTGTGGACTTGTTCAGCGTGAATTTCTTAATCTATGGACACAATTTCGTGATGAATTGCAGTGTTATAGTCTAGGGAATCTGACTAAAAACGACCCTGTTTGCCAGTTTATAAGAAAATTGGATGGGAAGCAAATCCCCGACTCATAAAAGGCGTTTCAGCCGTTACTGGACGTAAAACCAGAGGAAGATGTGAGCCACATCACAACTACTTGTATATTTGAATGTGTGTTGTTGTTGTCGAATTTTATTTCTTTCTTGTTTCGTTTGATCTGATTATCAATGTTGTTTTTTGTGTTGTTGTTTGTTGATTTTGTTTATTTTAATTTCAAGTTTTCTTTTTGACAAACCAGATGACTACCCCATGATATAAGCACACGTGGAAGACAATTGTGGAGGTTTTGTCAACCTCCACCGAAAGTATATCTCTACTTTTCATGCTTCACATGGGAAACAAGTGTGGCGGTTTTGTCAAACCCCACCGAAAGTGTATTTCCATTTTTCATGCTTCACGTGGGAGACAAGTGTGTAGGTTTTGTCAATCCCTGATAAGTGTCTATTTATGTATTATTTTCATATCAATTCGTCCATGTTTCTTTGCTATATTCCTTGGTATTTTTATGTTTTTGTGTGGTTTTGATGTTTGTAGGAGTTTTGGAGCAACTTGCACACAAATGGAGTAAAACCCTTCATTTTCACCTCTGCTAGTCAACCATATTCTCGGATTTAATTGTATTGATATTCAATGAACCCGATGACGTATTATATACCGTTGGAAAGCTCTCGAAGTCTATTTTCTGGAGAAATTTCGGTTTATAAATCCATTCAGTGTACCAAAAGTTGTAATCAAAACAGTGTGAGAAGTATAGAAATGTAATTCCACAAATCACTGTAGCATGTATAATATGGGACACTGTAACAAGTTACTGTAGCAGAGTATTTAAACACATTTTAGGGTTTTATTTTCATAACTTGAAGAGGGGAGAACGTGGTAGAGGCTGTAGCTCTGGAATTCTTTCATCTCTTGGAGTTCTTGAAGGAGAAAGGAAGCTTGGAAAGAGGAAGAACTACAATCCAAAGAGAATTACATCAAATTTGCTAAGTTTTTTCCCTTCCCTTTCATTTTCTGGAATGTCTCCATGTTGTATTGTATTTACCACGTTCTTAAACATGTGTAACTGAATCTGAATTGGTTGAGGGTGATTTCAAAGCCCCTGATATGGTTTTTGTAAGTTGATTGTGCAAGGAGTTGTTATCCAATTCTCTAATGAATTTGCTTGTATTTTCCTATATCTAATGCTTATGATTGCTTGTTGGATTGTATTTCGAATGGCCAACTGAATATAATCTGGTTGTTGTCTATTGCTAGACTAGAAATCTTGATCCGTAATTGTCTTGAATTTCTAATCCTTATTAGCAAAATTGTGATCAGAGATTGCAATTGGAGAATACAACCTAAGTTAAATAATCCGAGCTTGTGTGTTTATTGCTTAAATCAACCTATCTTTCTTATCGTAATGCATCCATTGAATTAAATTTAGAGAGCTTGTTCTAGGTTGTTTAATGGATAGAGATTAAGTAAAGAGACTGTTTTATTTAACAACAAAGTAAGGAAAGATTGGGATAACAGAGCTTGTTGTTATCTTCGGTTGATAACTTCAATGCTGTAATTGGATGACAATTCTACGATTAATTCGCAAATCCATATCTTGTGGTAGAGAAGGATCCCTTAACCAGATTTCTCTCATTGATCTTTTATTCAAATTAACTTCTGTTTTGTTATTCTTAATTTGCATTCTTATTTCATTTAGTTAATCATTCAACAAAACCCCCCCCATTTAGTTAATTGTTGCTGGAAATAACAAATTCAATTAGAATCAATCCTCGTGGGAACGATATCTTACTTATCACTTTATTACTTGTGCGACTAGTATACTTGCTAGTTTCGAACGCATCAAGTTTTTGGCGCCGTTGCCGGGGATTGATTTTCTAATCGATTTGTTATTTTTGTTTTCATTGTTGATTCATATTTTCTTTGTTTTTCTTTTCTGATTGTTTGTGTTTAGACAACATGGCAGTAAACTTCTATCAATTCAGTAGCGGATTTGAGCCACAAGTACCATGGAGAGTAAATGAGGTAAGCACTCCGAACATTGAACCACAACTTTCTGAGCTAACCTCTCTTGTGGAAAACATGGTTGTAGGAGATATGCAAAAATCTTATGAATGTGGGATATATTCTACGATGGAGCATCCAATTGACATTTATCCAACTTTACAAGAAGAATATATGGAACAAGCCAATGCCATGGGTGGATTTCCAGGACAAACGAGGCAATGGTATGATCCTTTCTCTAAAAATTACAATGCTGGATGGGAAGATCACCATAATTTCAGTTACTGGAATCATCAATCAATCACCCCAAATGCCATACCAAATCGGCCACAAGGTTTTAATCAACCTAGAGTGCATCAACCATTTCAAATGCAACCACCACCAATGCCACATCCAGCACCACAACCAGCTTCACAAAACTCAGGTATGTCTCTCCAGGATATTGTTAATGCACTTGCCACTAACACAATGCAATTCCAGCAGGAAACTGGGGCAAGTATCCAAAACCTGGCAAATCAATGGGACAATTGGCCACTAGCATGAGCAAATTCGAGGGCCAAGGCTCAGAAGAATTATCTTGTCAAACGATGATCAATCCAAGAGAGAATTCTTGTGCGATAACTTTGCAAAATAAAGAGCAATTAGATGTCCTGCCAAAGAAATCACAAACTGATGAAGGAAATGACACCACTTCCACTATGAACATGACATCATCTTATAAGGTAAATCTTAAGGCTCCTATTCCTTCTTATGTTACTCCACCTTTTCCTAGCAGATTTGCAAAATCAAAGAAGGAGGGACAAGAACATGAAATCTTGGAGACTTTTCATAAGATTGAGGTAAATATACCACTTCTGGATGCTATCGAGCAAGTATCTCGTTGTACAAAATGTCTCAAGGAGTTATGCACCAGTAAGAGAAAGTTAAAAGGGAATGAGAAAGTAAGTGTGGGGGAAAATGTTTTCAGCTGTATTGCAAAGAAAAATTCCTCCGAAATGCAAAGATCCAGGTACGTTCACCATTCCATACACCATTGGTAAAACCAAGTTTGAAAGAGCTATGTTAGATTTAGGAGCATCTATTAATGTCATGCCATTTATTTATGCTTCTTTAAATCTTGGACCGTTTGCGAAAACTGGTATTACCATTCAGTTTGCTGATCATTTTAATGCATATCCCAAAAGAGTTGTGGAAGATGTGCTTGTGCAGGTGAATCAATTGGTTTTCTCAGCAGACTTCTATGTCCTTAAAATAGAGGATGAGACATCTCCTAATCCAACACCGATTCTTTTAGGGAGACCATTCTCGAAAACTGCTAGAACAAAGATTGATGTTCATGATGGCACTCTCACCATAGAGTTTGATGGCAAGGTTATCCGTTTCAATATTTTTGAGGCAATGAGGTACCCTAGTAACTTACATTCTGTTTTTTGCAGTTGACGTTATTGATTCTTTGCCACAACAATGTTTTGAGTTAACTCGCAAGAATGGATTGGATGTAGCCATTAGTGAGCACATAGGGACAGAAAATTCCAAAGAACCAAGAAGATTGATACAAGTGTCCAAAGAAATGGAGGAAGCTATGGCATGCTTAGATGAGACTATAGCTATAATCACAAACAGGTATGATGTTTCGTACATTGAATTGCCTTTATCTAATGAGAAACTTCTTCCTTCTGTGATGAAAGCCAATACCTTGGAGCTTAAGCTACTTCCGGATTATTTGAGGCATGTGTTTTGGGTGAGAATGATACTTTGCCAGTTACAATGGAAATGGGCCTTGCACAAATACAAGAAAAGAAACTCGTCCGAATACTTACAGATCACAAAATAGCTATTGGGTGGACGATTGCTAACATCCAAGGCCCAGCCATATTCATGCACCAATTCTTGTTGGAAGAAGGATCCAAGCCCACTAGAGAAGCACAACAGAGATTGGATCCTCCTATGATGGAACCAACGTCGGGCTGAGGACGTTAAACCAAGCGCTTATTGGGAGGCAACCCAATGTTTTTGAAAATTAAATAAAAAAAGAAAAGAAAAATAAAATAAGGTAATAATGATCAATTTTTATGTCTCGAGGAGATTTCTTTCGTAGACCATCAAATTGACCAGATTTTATCTCTCTTTGCCATCTGTCTTATTTGTTTTTATATTTTTTTACTTTTTTTTTTTTTACTTTTGTTTGATATCGTATTGTTATCTCTTTTATGTATCTTTAGTTTCGTTTCTGCTCTTTTCTTTTCCTTTGTTTTGTTTAATTTGATTATTCCGTACTTCGAACTCATTTGTGCAACAGCTTGAGGAAGCACCGAAACAAGAATTGAAGCCATTGCTTGAAGGTTTGAAGCGTGCATATCTTGGAGAAGAATAGACTCAAACGAATTACTGGTAATATCTTTCCTTTCTTCCTCTTCAATGGATGCCGATATCTTTCTGTCGAACCTTCGTAAATATTTTCCCTCACTTCCTCAAAATGCTGTGTCCAAAATTTATAAAGTACGGATGACTAGACTTTGGGCATTGATGCTCCTAAATGTGCCTGCTGATATCCGATGGCTTATCGAAGCGAAGGTGAGATTGTCCGGTGAGCCGGACATTAATCTCGCAAAATACATGCCTGGTCTAGGAAAGAGCTACTACGCCAAGAGGCGAAGAGCGAACAGGTTACAAGTATGTTATAAATGTGCTAGATGGAATTGTAACCAGACTTGTCGTTCATTAGGTTTTGCGTCCAGGAATAGAGAAGATAAACTTTCATTTAGAAAGAATGGTTTGAGTAATGAGTCGCTGGATAATGTTTTGTTAACTCTCGAGTCACATTCTTGTGGACTTGTTCAACGTGAATTGCTTAATCTATGGACACAATTTCGTGATGAATTGCAGTGTTATAGTCTAGGGAATCTGACTAAAAACGACCCTGTTTGCCAGTTTATAAAAAAAACTGGATGGGAAGCAAATCCCCGACTCATAGAAGGCGTTTCAGCCGTTACTGGACGTAAAACCAGAGGAAGATGTGAGCCACAATCACAACTACTTGTATATTTGAATGTGTGTTGTTGTTGTCGAATTTTATTTCTTTCTTGTTTCGTTTGATCGGATTATCAATGTTGTTTTTTTGTGTTGTTGTTGTTTGTTGATTTTGTTTGTTTTAATTTCAAGTTTTCTTTTTGACAAACCATATGACTACCCTATGGCATAAGTACACGTGGGAGACAAGTGTGGAGGTTTTGTCAACCTCCACCGAAAGTGTATCTCTATTTTTTATGCTTCACGTGGTAGACAAGTGTGGGGGTTTTGTCAACCCCCGCCGAAAGTGTATCTCCATTTTCCATGCTTCACGTGGGAGACAAGTGTGTAGGTTTTGTCAAACCTCGCCGAAAGATATCTCATTTTTTCAAATCTTGGGGCGATAAATCTGCATCGAGCATCCCCCACCGAAATTATGTCCCAATGTGTCAAATTTAAGAGTTTTACGTGTGTATATATCCATTTTGCATATTCTCAAATGTCATTTTATAACCTGTCTTGCACTTGAATCGCATAAAACCTAACGTACATCATTGTCTTGCACAATTTTAGAGCATTTTTAGAAATGGAGAAAACACCAATTCGGCGATTCCAAAATATATGCGTATTTTGTGGATCTCAATTTGGTAAAGATGGAGAGTTTACAACAGCAGCTCTTGATCTTGGTAGGACATTAGCTGCGAGGGGTATTCATTTGATTTATGGAGGGGGTAGTCTTGGGTTAATGGGGTGTGTGTCAACAGCTGCATCTCTAGGAGTGAGCAAAGTTCTCGGCATTATCCCTAAACCATTAGCTGTACGAGATATCGTAGGCAACACATTCGGGGAAGAGTTACAGGTCTCTAGTATGCATGAGCGTATTGCACATATGGTTGTTAAGTCCGATGCATTTATAGCTTTGCCGGGTGGTTATGGTACATTAGAGGAGATATTTCAAATCACCTCTTGGGCACAGCTAAACATCCATCGGAAACCCATTGGTTTGTTAAATGTTAATAATTTTTTTGATGGTTTGTTGTCTTTTCTTGATCAAGCAGTAGAAAAAAACTTTATCTCACAGTCAGCGAGGCAAATCTTGGTTACAGCTTCAACTGCAGGGGAGTTAATTGACAAACTACAAGACTTCATCTATTCGCCTGATCCAACAACAGCTCGGATTGATTGGTTTGGAGAAGGCAATAAGAGGCGTAAACTGGATTTAACACTCCATCTGTAATCTCTATTTGCTGGTTTGCTTCGTTTTTTGTTTGCTTTCTTTTTAGTGTGTTTATTTGAGATTTTTCATGTCGTTTCTTTTGAGCTTTTTCAGGTTATTTCTTTCGTCCCAGGTACTATTTTCTAATCTCGGTTTTTAGAGTGGTGGCTTAAAAAGTTCAAGTTCTCTTGAAACGCATTCTGGATCTCTTCAATCCATAATGGCTGAATAAGGAGGCTAACTTTTAAACTTTGTAGACCCATTCTAACTAACTTGTTTTTGTTTTCTGACTTGTTGAACTTTGTTATTTTATGAGTGAGTTTAGTTTTGTGTAATTTAGAGTTGTTATGTGTTTTTATCTTTATCAGTTTCGATTTAAAAAAAATTGTGGAAAAACCTGAGAATGGCAAAATATGGGGTTTCCTTAACCCTTGAAACGCATTCTTCCTTAATAACTTTGTAGTTTTTTTTTTTCATGTTGTTTGAAGTGTCTTGTTTCTTGTTTTGTTCTTTCATAATAAAGGTATATAGGCTGGAAACCTTAAGTCTGCGGGCTACTGGTCCTAAGGATTGTTGAAATATACAATCTTGACTCAGGGGTAACAACGCCACGTACCTCTCTTCTTGCATTTTGTGGGTCGATGATAAGATAATGATTGAATTAAGAATAACTCTTGGAAAATGATAAATGATGCATGGATCTGTGTGCTTGAATTGTTTATTGGTTTTCGCTTTGCTTTTGATTCCTTGCGCAACATTGAGCACTGAGCTATTATCACTGAGTTATTTGTTTACTTAGAGAAAGTTTATGTAATTTAAGTGTTTCTTCAGATTTCGATGAATTCTAGAACTTGTTTTGACACAGGAGTGTTACAATCCAAGGGATTCATGATAGATCATCAAGGGATGCAAATTATTACAATGGTCAAGAGTGCACATGAACCAGAATGAGGGGTAATTTTGTAAAAGAACTGATATTATTGTGCAGAGAATTAAATGTCAAGATTTGTGGCTGTAAAAGATCTTGAAGTCAGCTGTTCTAACACATTTTTCAATGTGTCATTTGGATTGTTTGTAGGATTTATGACTAGCTCTATCTCTTCACACGCTGGTTCATAATGAAGTCTGCATTAAAGTCTACTCTAGAATTTGAATTTGATTGCTTAGTTGGTTGGAATTTGAATTTCTAGCTTAGTTTGTTATGATTTATTACCTAATGAGTTTACTTATGAGTCTTAGTTAATAAATCAGTTGTCAATGTAGTAGTTGAGCTGTAATTGTTGAAATCATTTAATTAGTGTCTTTTACCTATGCTTGGAGGGTTGTTCCAAGTTATTTAAGCTCTAAAGTTGTGTATTCAAGGGAGTGAAGTTTTGAATTCGAATTGGAGTGAAATTTCAGTGTTTATACTGATTGTCTCCTAACTCTGTATCTCTGGTGGATTCCATAGAGTTGTGGCTTAGTTTACAGCCCTGTATCCTTGGTTCATCCTTGGGTGGTGATTATATTATCCCATTGGTGTTTACTTTGTGGTTGGTGAGCTTTTGTATCCCTTTCAAAGATGTTTGTTAGGTTCCATTTTAATTTGTTCCGCCATTGGTTAGTGATATCAACTTGAGATCCTATCCTGATCTATTACAATCCAGCAGCCCGATATCATATTGATATCAGAGCCATATCTCAAAGATCCGGTATCAGTTTGGTATCAGAGCCATATCTCGAAGATCCGGCATCAGATTGGTATCAGAGCCATATCTCGAAGATCCGGTATCAGATTGGTATCAGAGCTTTTGGTTCAATGGCTGGTCGCACTCGCAAGGCTGCTTCTACTAGCCAACCGCCTCCTCCTCAAAGAGATGAACGAGATTTGATCATTGAAGATCTCAGGCGGCAGCTCCAGCAAGTCCAGCAACGTTTGGAGGTATTGAAAAATCAAGACGATAGGGGTGAAAATGGTGACGAATGGGAAAATACAGTCCATGATGATGATAATCCGTTTCACAATCAGCGTAGCGAAGCATCTAGTGATAGCACTCCACCTCCTCCTCATGAATTACGAAATCATTTCTTCCAAGATTTTGATGTGAAGGTTGACATTCCAGAATTTGAAGGAAGAATGCATCCTGATGAGTTCATTGATGGGCTTAATACGGTTGAGCGTATTTTTGAATACAAAAATGTGCCTGAAATTCGTAAAGTCAAGCTTGCTGCAATCAAGCTAAAGAAGTATGCTTCTTTATGGTGGGAGAATTTGAAGAAACAAAGAGAAAGAGAGGGCAGAGGTCGAATTTTGACATGGGAGAAAATGAAAAGAGAGCTTAAGAGGAAATTTCTGCCTGAAAATTACAGGCAAGATTTTTTCCTTAAGTTTCACAATTTCAGGCAAAAAGAGTTATCTGTGGAAGAATATGTGGCAGAATTTGATAATTTGATGATGAAATGCGATCTGACCGAACCGGAAGAACAAACCATAGCACGTTTTCTTGGGGGATTGAGATCTGAAATCTGCAATGTGGTCCAATTGCAACCCTACTGGTCCTGCAATGATGTGTGTAGGCTTGCTCTTAGAGTGGAGAAACAGCTTAAAGAGGCACACGTTCGCAACTCTCGTTTTGCTAATCGAGATGGCACTCCCAATCGTGGCAGTAGTTCTTATCCTAAGCCTAAAACAGGTCTGAAAACAAACCCAAAAGCTTCTTCAAAGAATGAGCAAGGTAATAGTTCCAAACAAGCCCAAAGCTCTTCAAATGCTAGTTTCCGTCGCTGTTTCAAATGCCAAGGCTATGGACATATTGCTTCCGAGTGTCCTAATCGTAAAATTGTAACACTAGTAGAGGAAGAAAGTGATGAAGAGATAGAGACAGATGCCCTGATCAATTTCAGTAATCCAGAATTTGCTAATGAAGAGGAAGTCACTTATGCAGATCAAGGTGATTCTCTCTTTATTATTCAAAGGAGTTTGAATATTGCCCAAGAACGAGAAGATGACTGGCTTCGCAAAAATATCTTCCATACCAGATGTACTTCTCATGGTAAGGTGTGCAATGTTATTATTGATGGTGGCAGCTTTGAAAATGTGGTGTCTACAGAGATGATTGATAAACTTCGCCTTCAAACAGAGAAGCATCCTCAACCTTACAAGATTTCATGGCTGCGGAAAGATAACGAGATCAAGGTAAACAAAAGCTGCCTTGTTTCATTTTCTATTGGGAAAAAGTATAAAGATGAAATATGGTGTGATGTTGTTCCTATGGATGCTTGTCATTTACTTCTTGGTAGACCATGGCAGTATGATAGGAGAGTAATGCATGATGGCTATAGAAATACTTATACATTCTTTAAAGATGGGGTTAAAGTTATTTTGGGTCCTTCAAAGTTAGAAGGTGTTCCTAAACCTACTAAAGGGGAGGGAAATGCTTTGCTTACCCAAACAGAATGTAGAAGAGAGTTGGAGAGGGGAAGTGAAATTTATGTGTTCTTGTTGTTAGAAGAAAATGAAGTTAGTAACGAACCGCCTTTGGAGATGAAGTATCTTCTTGAAGAATACCATGATTTTACACCAAATGAGATACCACCAGACCTTCCTCCAATGAGAGACATACAGCATTGTATTGATCTTGTTCTAGCTGCTGTGTTGCCAATTAAACCAGCCTATCGAATGAGTCCTACAGAACATGAAGAATTACAACGGTAGGTTAATGAGCTTATCACTAAAGAGTTTGTGAGGGAGAGCAAGAGTCCTTGTGCTGTCCCAACCCTTTTGGTGCCTAAAAAGAAGATGATAGAAGCTTCTATCTTATCACCTCCAAATCTCAACAAGGTTTTTGAAGTTGAATGTGATGCTTCCAATATTGGTATTGATGCTGTTATTAGCCAGGAAGGCAAATCAATTGCTTTCTTTAGTGAAAAATTGAATGCATCTCGCAAAAAGTACTCAACTTATGACAAAAAGTTGTATGCTATTTGTCGAGCTTTAAAGCATTGGAGTCAGTATCTCTTGCCAAAACCATTTGTTCTATATTCTGACCATGAAGCTTTGAAGTTCATCAACAGCCAACAGAAGCTTAATGTTCGACATGCCAGATGGGTAGAGTTTCTTCAAGCTTTCAACTTTACCATCATGCACAAATCTGGAGTTCAAAATGTGGTGGCTGATGCCTTAAGCCGAAGACATTCTTTGCTGACCTCTATGCAAGTGAATGTTGTTGGGTTTGAGGTTTTAAAAGAGCTTTACAAGGATGATCCAGATTTCGTCAAAATATGGAGTAACTGTAATGAGTTTTCATCTAACCAATTTGTTTTGCAGGATGGTTATCTACTCAAGGCAAACCAATTGTGTATTCCTCAATGTTCCTTGAGAGAATTAATCATTAATGAAGCACATGACAGTGGCATTAGCGGTTATTTTGGGAGAGACAAAACTATTGCTATTGTGAAGGAAAACTTCTATTGGCCGAAGATGGAAAGGGATGTGATGAAGTACGTGAAGAGGTGTACAATTTGTCACGTGGCAAAAAGTCATGGGCAGAACACTGGTTTGTACACTTCATTACCTATTCCTAATTATCCGTGGGAAGATGTTAGCTTGGATTGTGTGGTGGGATTGCCTAGAACACAGCGAAACAAAGATTCAATCATGGTGGTGGTTGACCGATTTTCTAAAATGGCTCATTTTGTCCCCCGTAACAAGACAAATGATGCGACTCACGTGGGCAATTTGTACTTTAAGGAGATTGTGAAATTGCATGGCATTCCTAAGACCATAGGCTCAGATCATGATCCAAAGTTCTTATCTCATTTTTGGCGTACACTTTGGAAAAAGCTGGGGACTACACTTACCTTTAATTCATCTCATCATCCTCAAACAGATGGACAAACTGAAGTTATCAACAGAAGCTTGGGAAATCTTCTGACGAGTTATGTTGGTAAGAATTTACGGCAATGGGATATTGTTTTACCTCAAGTTGAGTTTGCTTACAATAGATCATCAAGTCAAACCACTGGTCATAGTCCTTTTGAGGTTGTTTATGGCAAGAATCCAATAAGTCCTCTGGATTTAGCTCCTATTCCTTCCAAAACTCAATTTAGCAGTGATGCAGAGGAGAGGGCTAAGAACATCAAGAAGCTGCATGAACAAGTTCGAGAGAAGATTTTGAAACAAAATGAGAAGTATAAAACTATAGCAAACAAACATCAGAAGTATGCTGAGTTCAAAGAAGGAGATCTAGTGTGGATACACCTTAGAAAGGAAAGGTTTCCTCCACGCAAATATGCCAAGTTGAAGCCTAGAGCTGATGGACCATTCAAAGTTTTACAACGCATAAGAGAGAATGCTTACAAAGTTGAGCTACCTGAGCATTATGGTGTTTCTAACACATTTAATATCTCTGACCTTAGTCCTTATCTTGGTGAAAACAACAATCAAGACTCGAGGTCGAGTCTTTCTCAACCAGGGGAGCTTGACACAGGAGTGTTACAATCCATGGGATTCATGATAGATCATCAAGGGGTGCAAATTATTACAATGGTCAAGAGTGCACATGAACCAGAATGAGGGGTAATTTTGTAAAAGAACTGATATTGCTGTGCAGAGAATTAAATGTCAAGATTTGTGGCTGTAAAAGATCTTGAAGTCAGCTTTCTAACACATTTGTCAATGTGTCATGTGGAGTTGTCTGTAGGAATTTATGACTATCTCTTCACAGCTGGTTCATAATGAATGCTGCATTAAAGTCCACATTAGAATTTGAATTTTCTAGCGTAGTTGATTAGAATTTGAATTTCTAGCTTAGTTGGTTATGCTTTATTACCTAATGAGTTTACTTATGAGTCTTAGTTAAAATGAGTTGTCAATGTAGTAGTTGAGCTGTAATTGTTGAAATCATTTAATTATTGTCTTTTACCTATGCTTGGAGGGTTGTTCCAAGTTATTTAAGTTCTAAAGTTGTGTATTCAAGGGGGTGAAGTTTTGAATTTGAATTTGAGTGAAATTTCAGTGTTTATACTGATTTCTCCTTAACTCTGTATCTCTTGGTGGATTCCATAGAGTGGTGAGTTAGTTTAAGCCCTGTATCCTTGGTTTTACATCCTTGGGTGGTGAATTATCTGTATCCCATTGGTGTTTACTTTGGTGGTGAGCTTGTTATCCCTTCCAAAGAGTGTTTGTTAGGTTTCATTTTATTTGTTCCAGCCATTGGTTGAGTTGATAATCAACTTGAAGATCCTATTCTAATCTATTACAATCCAGCAGCCCGATATCAGATTGGTATCAAAGCCATATCTCGAAGATCCGGTATCAGTTTGGTATCAAAGCCATATCTCGAAGATCCGGTATCAGATTGGTATCAGAGCCATATCTCGAAGATCCGGTATCATGTTTGATGGTCACTCGAGGCGAAATCCTAGACTGTACAACATTAGGGAAATGATTTAGGCCATCTTTGGACCGTTTGAGCCTTAATAGCCAACCTTGATTGAAATTGATCCCTAGTTACCCCTTTGAGCCTTTGTAAGCCTTTTTCTTTGTTAACTCACTAAAAGATTTCCTAACCTCGAATGAATTTGTTCCAAACAGTTTATCCCTTACCTATGAGCATGTAGATCATTCACAATCAAATTCTGAGCTATGTTCTGGTTTTGGGAAGTTAGAGGAGGTTGGGATGTGTCATAAGCAATGCAAGTGAGCCCTATTGTGTTTGTAAAAAAAAAAAGAAAAAAGAAAAAAAAAGCCAATCTGTACTTATCGTCCACGTACTTACACATTGAGGACAATGTGTTGTTTAGGTGTGGGGGAGGGGAAGTGTAATATAAAAAAAAAGAAAAAAAAGAAAAAAAAAAGAGAACAAAAGAAGAAGAATAAGAGATCTATACCCTTAAGTGTTCTTAAAAAGAATGAAACAACAAAGTGTGGGGGTTTAGTTTTCTTTTGTTTTCTGCAAAAAAAAAAAAAAAAGATTGAGTGTTCTAAATAAGTTTGGAGGAGTAACCTGGTGAATTGAAATAAAGTTGTGTTATAGGGTGAGCTCTACATAGTCTTGAATGATTTATGTGTTTGTGGGTGATTTGAGCCAAATTATTATCCTTTATCATACCTCACCCAAGCCAAACGTTACAAGCTTAATAAAGTCCTACTTGATCCTTAGTGTTGTGCATGTCTACATTAGTGGAGAGTGACTTGAAAAGCAGGCCTATGGAGTTCATTTATACACACATCTTCATTATTAAATATGATTCATTTTTATGCATAAACTCATCCGGGTTACAAGTGATTAGGTGAGAATGGCTCTACACACACACACTTGGGGAATTGAAGTGAAGCGAAACTAATCTTTGAGATAAAATTCTTGATCAAGTGCATTATTTTGAAGTTTTCCTTGGGTTATAATTAAGTCCAATCTTTGAGGCCTATTTGCAAGATAAAGCATTTGTGTGTTTTAATTTTTTTTGTTGATTCTGTTTTGGTTTAGTTTTATTTCATATTGTCGTAGTTGCTCGAGGACTAGCAAAGTCTAAGTGTGGGGGAATTTGATAAGTGTCTATTTATATATCATTTTCATATCATTTCGTCCATGTTTCTTTGCTATATTCCTTGGTATTTTTATGTTTTTGTGTGGTTTTGATGTTTGTAGGAGTTTTGGAGCAACTTGCACAAAAATGGAGTAAACCCCTTCATTTTCACCTCTGCTAGTCAACCATCTTCTCGGATTTAATTGTATTGATATACAATGAACCCGATGACAGATTATATACCATTGGAAAGCTCTCGAAGTCTATTTTCTGGAGAAATTTACGGTTTATAAATCCATTAAGTGTACCAAAAGTTGTAAACAAAACAGTGTGAGAAGTATAGAAATGTAATTCCACAAATCACTGTAGCATGTATAATACGGGACACTGTAGCAGGTTACTGTAGCAGAGTATTTAAACACATTTTAGGGTTTTATTTTGATAACTTGAAGAAGGGAGAACGTGGTGGAGGCTTCAGCTCTGGAATTCTTTCATCTCTTGGAGTTCTTGAAGGAGAAAGGAAGCTTGGAAAGAGGAAGAACTACAATCCAAAGAGAATTACATCAAAATTTGCTAAGTTTTTCCCTTCCCTTTCATTTTCTGGAATGTCTCCATGTTGTATTGTATTTACCACGTTCTTAAACATGTGTAACTGAATCTGAATTGGTTGAGGGTGATTTCAAAGCCCATGATATGGTTTTTGTAAGTTGATTGTGCAAGAAGTTGTTATCCAATTCTCTAATTGAATTTGCTTGTATTTTTCTATATCTAATGCTTATGATTGCTTGCTGTATTGTATTTCGAATGGCCAATTGAATATAATCTGGTTGTTGTCTATTGCTAGACTAGAAATCTTGATCCGTAATTGTCTTGAATTTCTAATCCTTAGTAGCAAAATCGTGATCAGAGATTGCAATTGGAGAATACAACCTAAGTTAAATAATCCGAGTTTGTGTGTTTATTGCTTAGATCAACCTATCTTTCTTATCGTAATGCATCCATTGAATTAAATTTAGAGAGCTTGTTCTAGGTTGTTTAATGGATCGAGATTAAATAAAGAGCTTGTTTTCTTTAACAACAAAGTAAGGAAAGATTGGGGTAACAGAGCTTGTTGTTATCTACGGTTGATAACTTCAATGCTGTAATTGGATGACAATTCTACGATTAATTCGCAAATCCATATCTTGTGTAGAGAAGGATCCCTTAACCAGCTTTCTCTCATTGATTTTTCATTCGAATTAACTTTCTGTTTTGTTATTCTTTGTTTGCATTATTATTTCACTTAGTTAATCAATCACAAAACCCCCCATTTGTTATGTTGTGGCTGTAAAATAACAAATTCAATTAGAATCAATCCTCGTGGGAACGATATCTTACTTATCACTTTATTACTTGTGCGACTAGTATACTTGTTAGTTTCGAACGCATCAAGTTTTTGGCGCCGTTGCCGGGGATTGATTTTCTAATCGATTTGTTATTTTGTTTTCATTGTTGATTCATATTTTTGTTTGTTTTTCTTTTTTGATTGTTTGTGTTTAGCCGACATGGCAGTAAACTTCCATCAATTCAGTGGCGGATTTGAGCCACAACTACCATGGAGAGTAAATGAGGTAAGCACTTCGAACATTGAACAACAACTTTCTGAGTTAACTTCTCTTATGGAAAACATGGCTTAGGACATATGCAGAAATCTTATGCATGTGAGGTATATTCTACCATGGAGCATCCAATCGACATGTATCCAACTTTAACAGAAGAAGATATGGACAGCCACGTGCAGAAAACTCTCTTTTGTTTGCTATTGTGTTGTTATCTCTTTTATATGTCTTTAGTTTCATTTTTGCTCTTTTCTTTTCCTTCCTTTTGTTTAATTTGATTATTCCGTACTTCGAATTCATTTGTACAACAGCTTGAGGAAACATCCAAATGGGAGCTGAAGTCATTGCTCGAAGGTTTGAAATGTGCATATCTTGGAGAAAAACAAACTCAATCACATTATCGGTAATAGCTCTCTTTTTCTCCTCTTCGATGGATGCCGATATCTTTGTGTCAAACCTTCGTAAATATTTCCCTTCACTTCCTCAAAATGCTGTGTATAAAATTTATAAAGTACGGATGACTAGACTTTGGGTGTTGATGCTCCTAAATGTGCCTGCGGATATCCGATGGGCTTATCGAAGCCAAATAAATTGTCCCGTGAGCCTGACATTAATCTCGCGAAATATATGCCTGGTCTAGGGAAAAGCTACTACGCCAAAAGGCGAAGAGCGAAGAGGTTACAAGTATGCTATAAATGTGCTAGATGGAATTGTAACCAGACTTGTCATTCATTAGGTCTTGTGTCCAGAAATAGAGAAGATAAACTGTCATTTATTAAGAATGGTATGAGTAATGAGTCACTGGATAATGTTTTATTAACTCTTGAGTCACATTCTTGTGGACTTGTCAGCGTGAATTGGTTAATCTATGGACACAATTTCGTGATGAATTGCAGTGTTATAGTCTAGGGGAATCTTACTAAAAACGACCCTGTTTGCCAGTTTATAAGAAAACTGAATGGGAAGCAAATCCCCCACTCATAGAAGGCGTTTCAGCCGTTACTGGACGTAAAACCAGAGGAAGATGTGAGCCACAATCACAACTACTTGTATATTTGAATGTGTGTAGTTGTTGTCGATTTTATTTCTTTCTTGTTTTGTTTGATCTGATTATCAATGTTGTTTTTGTGTTGTTGTTGTTTGTTGATTTTGTTTGTTTTAATTTCAAGTTTTCTTTTTGAACACACCAATGACTACCCCCATGTCATAAGCACCCTGGCGATGAGTGTGGAGGTTTTTGTCAACCTCCAGCCGAAAGTATTCTCTACTTTTCATGCTTCACGTGGGAGACAGTGGGTGCGGTTTTGTCAACCCACCGTCTAAAGTGTACCTCCATTTTCCATGCTTCACGTAGAGCAGTGTGTAGGTTTTGTCAAACCTCACCGAAAGCATATCTCATTTTTTTCAAATTTTGGGGCGATAAATCTGCATCGAGCAACCCCCACCGAAATTATGTCCCCATGTGTCAAATTTGAGAGTTTTACGTGTGTATATATCCTTTTTGCATATTCTCAAATGTCATTTTATAACCTGTCTTGCACTTGAATCGCATAATACCTAACGTACATCATTGTCTTGCACAAGTTAGAGTACTTTTAGAAATGGAGAAACACCAATTCGGCGATTCAAAATATATGCGTATTTTGTGGATCGCAATTTTGGGTAAAGTGAGGTTACCACAGCAAGCTCTTGAATCTTGTAGGACATTAGCTGCGAGGGGTATTCATTTGATTTATGGAGGGGGTAGTCTTGGGCTAATGGCGTGTGTGTCAACAGCTGCATCCTAGGAGGGAGCAAAGTTCTCGGCATTATCCCTAAACCATTAGCTGTACGAGATATCGTAGGCAACACAATCGGGAAAGAGTTACAGGTCTCTAGCATGCATGAGCGTATTGCACATATGGTCATTAAATCTGATGCATTTATAGCTTTGCCCGGTGGTTAGGGTACATTAGAGGAGATATTTCAAATCACCTCTTGGGC
>SNVD02004224.1:0-2500 GCA_013180625.2 Boswellia sacra
TCTCCGCACAATTGGCGCACTCAAAAGACCCACATCTATGCAAAAGGGTCTTATGTATGTGAGCGCCACAATCAATGGCAAAGACGTGCGTGCGATGCTTGACACGGGAGCCACGCACAACTTCATTTCGGAGGACGAGGCCAAACGGCTAGGCATCAAATACACCAATGGAGGTGGCACCATCAAGGCGGTAAACTCACCCGCCAAGGCAATCTTGGGAGTGTCCAAGGCAACGACGGTACAACTTGGCACATGGAACGGTAAGCTTGATTTCTCCATTGTTCCCATGGATGATTTTCAAGTAGTGCTTGGCATGGAATTCTTCGACCAAGTCCATGCTTTCCCCATACCATCTTCCAACTCCCTCAACATACTCTACGGGAGTCATTCATGCATGGTGATGGCGGAGCGTGCAACAAAAGTTGAAGGCAAAATGCTCTCCGCACTACAATTCAAACGGGGAATGAAGAAGGATCCAAGTTTCCTTGCCACCGTTCGAGAACTAAACGATGGAGAGGACGTTGCCATTGCCAAGGACCCAATGCCAAGGCAAATCCAAGCCATCCTTGAGAAATACAAGGATGTCATGCCCCAAGAACTTCCAAAGAATTTGCCTCCACGACGGGAAGTGGATCATGAGATCGAGTTGGAGCCCGGTGCAAAGCCTCCAGCCATGGCGCCTTATCGCATGGCGCCACCCGAACTTGCGGAGTTGAAGAAGCAACTCCAAGATTTACTTGATGCGGGTTACATCCAGCCCTCCAAAGCTCCATATAGTGCACCCGTCCTCTTCCAAAAGAAGAAGGATGGATCTCTCCGCATGTGCATCGACTATCGGGCACTCAACAAGGTAACAATCAAAAACAAGTACCCAATACCTTTGGTTGCGGAATTGTTCGACCAACTTGGGAAGGCTCGATACTTCACCAAGCTTGATTTGAGATCGGGGTACTATCAAGTGCTCATTGCAAAGGGTGACGAACCAAAGACCGCGTGTGTAACAAGGTACGGTGCTTATGAATTTCTTGTTATGCCATTCGGTCTTACCAATGCACCCGCCACCTTTTGTACTCTCATGAACAAGCTCTTTCATCCCTATCTTGATCGGTTCGTGGTAGTCTCCTTGGATGACATTGTCGTCTATAGCACAACTCTTGAAGAGCATGTGCGACATCTCCAACAAGTCTTCCAAGTCCTCTGCGACAACGAGCTTTATGTCAAGAAAGAAAAATGCTCTTTTGCACAACAAGAGGTAGAATTTCTTGGCCATCGAATTCGGGATGGGAAGCTTATGATGGACCAAGCGAAGGTGAAGGCCATTCAAGAATGGGAGCCTCCAACCAAGGTACCCGAACTTAGATCTTTTCTTGGGTTGATTAATTATTATCGGCGGTTTATCATGGGCTACTCAGCCAAAGCCGCCCCTCTCACGGATCTTCTCAAGAAGAACCGTTCATGGCATTGGTCCGAAGAATGCCAACGTGCCTTCGAAGAATTGAAGAAGGCCATATGTGCGGAACCAGTAATGGTGCTACCCGACCACACAAAGCCATTTGAGGTACACACGGATGCTTCCGACTTTGCTATAGGGGGAGTTCTTATGCAAGATGGACATCCCATTGCATATGAGAGCCGCAAGCTCAATGATACGGAGCGGAGATATACGGTCCAAGAAAAGGAGATGACCGCCATCATCCATTGCCTACGGGTTTGGCGACACAACTTGCTTGGTTCCCACTTTGTCATCAAAACCGACAATGTGGCAACAAGCTATTTCCAAACTCAAAAGAAGCTCAGCCCCAAGCAAGCAAGATGGCAAGATTTCTTGGCCGAGTTCGACTATAGGCTCGAGTATAAAGCGGGTAAGGCAAACGTTGTGGCCGATGCCCTAAGTCGCAAGGCGGAACTTGCCACCCTAAGTGCAAGTCGTCCACAAAGTGTGCTCATTGACCGCATCAAACACGGCCTAGAGCACGATCCCTTAGCCAAAAATCTCTTGAAGTTGGCAAGTGAGGGAAAGACACGACGCTTTTGGCTTGATGAAGGCCTACTCCTCACAACCGGGAATCGCTTGTTTGTACCAAGACATGGGAACTTGCGGAAGGAAATCATCAAGGAGTGCCACGACTCTAAGTGGGCTGGTCACCCAGGTATGGCACGAACCCTTGCGCTCTTGCAAGATTCTTATTATTGGCCTCAAATGCGGGAAGACGTGGAAGGCTATGTGAGAACTTGCCTTGTGTGCCAACAAGACAAGGTTGAGCACCAACGTCCAGCGGGTTTGCTAGAACCCCTACCAATTGCGGAAAGGCCATGGCAAAGTGTGTCGATGGACTTCATCGTGGCCTTACCAAAATCCGAAGGGTATGGAAGCATCATGGTGGTAGTCGATCGCTTTAGCAAATACGCCACCTTCATACCCGTTTCCACGGATTGTACAGCGGACGAAGCCGCTCGAGCATTCCTCAAACACGTAGTGAAGTTATGGGGAGTTCCACAA
>SNVD02004225.1:0-19779 GCA_013180625.2 Boswellia sacra
GTAAACCAAGGATACAGGACTTAAACTAACTCATCACTCTATGGAATCCACCAAGAGATACAGAGTTAAGGAGAAATCAGTATAAACACTGAAATTTCACTCAAATTCAAATTCAAAACTTCACCCCCTTGAATACACAACTTTAGAACTTAAATAACTTGGAACAACCCTCCAAGCATAGGTAAAAGACAATAATTAAATGATTTCAACAATTACAGCTCAACTACTACATTGACAACTCATTTATTAACTAAGACTCAGAAGTAAACTCATTAGGTAATAAAGGCACAACTAACTAAGCTAGAAATTCAAATTCCAACCAACTAAGCAATCAAATTCAAATTCTAGAGTAGACTTTAATGCACCATTAACTATGAACCAGCTGTGAAGAGATAGTCATAGATTCCTGCAGACAACTCCAAATGACACATTGACAAATTTGTTAGAAAGCTGACTTCAAGATCTCTTATAGCCACAAATCTTGACATTTAATTCTCTGCACAGCAATACCAGTTCTTTTACGAAATTATCCCTCATTCTGGTTCATGTGCACTCCTGACCATTGTAATAATTTGCACCCCTTGATGATCTATCATGAATCCCATGGATTGCAACACTCCTGTGTCAGATGCTACTGAAGAACAAAGGAAGCTTCAACTGCAAGAATTGGAAGAACTTAGAAATGATGCCTATGAGAATTCCAGAATTTACAAGGAGAGAACTAAGGCATTTCATGATAAAATGATCTCCAGGAAGAATTTTGAAGTGGGACAGAAAGTTCTTTTATTTCATTCTCGCATCAAGTTATTTCCAGGTAAATTACGATCTCGATGGGTTGGACCTTTTGTTATTACTAATGTTTTTCCCCATGGTGCAGTGGAAATCAAGAGCTGAAAAACGGATAAAGTATTCAAGGTGAATGGGCACAGGTTGAAGCCTTACTATGAGAATTCAGTGATGCAGGACATCGATGAGGTACCTCTCTACGAGCCAACTTATCTTGATGGGTGAGGATAGATAACGTCAGACTGAGGACGTTAAACCAAGTGCTTATTGGGAGGCAACCCAATGTTTTTGAAATATAAATAAAAAGAGACAAAGAAAAGAAGGTAGTATTGATCAATTTTTGTGTTTCGAGGAGATTCCTCTCATGGGCTATTATAATTGATCAGGTTTATCTCTCTTTGCCATTTGTCTAATTTGCTTTGTTGTTTGTTTTTGACTTTCATTTGCTCTTGTGTTTTTATTTCTTTTATGTGTCTCTATTTTCTTTTCTTTTCTTTTCTTTTCTTGTGTTTAATTTGATTATTCCGTGCTTAGAGTTCAATTGTGCAGCAGCTTGAGGAAACATTCAAACGGGAGTTGAAGCCATTGTTCGAAGGTTTGAAACGTGCATATCTGGGAGAAGAACAAACTCAATCGCATTATCGGTAATATCTCTCCTTTTCTTCTCTTCAATGGATTCTGATATCTTTCTATCGAACCTTCGTAAATATTTCCCTTCACTTCCTCAAAATGCTGTGTTTAAAATTTATAAAGTACGGATGACTCGACTTTGGGCATTGATGCTCCTAAATGTGCCTGCTGATATCCGATGGCTTATCGAAGCCAAGGTGAGATTGTCCGGTGAGCCGGACATTAATCTCGCAATATACATGCCTGGTCTAGGAAAGAGCTACTACGCCAAGAGGCGAAGAGCGAAAAGGTTACAAGTATGTTATAAATGTGCTAGATGGAATTGTAACCAGACTTGTTGTTCATTAGGTTTTGCGTCCAGGAATAGAGAAGATAAACTTTCATTTATTAATAATGTTTTGAGTAATGAGTCGCTGGATAATGTTTTGTTAACTCTCGAGTCACATTCTTGTGGACTTGTTCAGCGTGAATTGCTTAATCTATGGACACAATTTCGTGATGAATTATAGTGTTATAGTCTAGGGAATCTGACTAAAAACGACCCTGTTTGCCAGTTTATAAGAAAACTGGATGGGAAGCAAATCCCCGACTCATAGAAGGCGTTTCAGCCGTTACTGGACGTAAAACCAGAGAAAGATATGAGCCACAATCACAACTACTTGTATATTTGAATGTGTGCTGTTGTTGTAGAATTTTTTTTCTTGTTTCGTTTGATCTGATTATCAATGTTGTTTTTGTGTGTTGTTGTTTGTTGATTTTGTTTGTTTTAATTTCAAGTTTTCTTTTTGACAAACCATATGACTACCCTATGGCATAAGTACACGTGGGATACAAGTGTGGAGGTTTTTGTCAACCTCCACCGAAAGTGTATCTCCATTTTTAATGCTTCACGTGGGAGACAAGTGTGGGGGTTTTGTCAACCCCCGCCGAAAGTGTATCTCCATTTTCCATGCTTCACGTGGGAGACAAGTGTGTAGGTTGTGTCAAACCTCGCCGAAAGCATATCTCATTTTTTCAAATCTTGGGGCGATAAATCTGCATCGAGCAACCCCCACCGAAAGTATGTCCCCATGTGTCAAAATTTGAGAGTTTTATTGGTTTATATATACATTCTGCATATTTTCATATGTCATTCCATAACCTGTCTTGCAATTGAAAAGCATAATATCTAACGTGTCTTACACAAGATTAGAGCCCTTGTAGAAATGGAGAAAACACCAATTCGGCGATTCCGCAATATATGCGTATTTTGCGGATCACAATTTGGTAAAGATTGAGAGTTTACCACAACAGCTCTTGATCTTGGTAGGACATTAGCTGCGAGGGGTATTAATTTGATTTATGGAGGGGGTAGTCTTGGGTTAATGGGGTATGTGTCAACAGCTGCATCCCTAGGAGGGAGCAAAGTTCTCGGCATTATCCCTAAACCATTAGCTGTACGAGATATCGTAGGCAACACAATCGGAGAAGAGTTACAGGTCTCTAGTATGCATGAGCTTATTGCACATATGGTTGTTAAGTCCGATGCATTTATAGCTTTGCCGGGTGGTTATGGTACATTAGAGGAGATATTTCAAATCACCTCTTGGGCACAGCTAAACCTCCATCGGAAACCCATTGGTTTGTTAAATGTTAATAATTTTTTTGATGGTTTGTTGTCCTTTCATGAACAAGCTGTAGAAAAAAATTTCATCTCACCGTCAGCAAGGCAAATGCTGGTTACAGCTTCAATTGCAGGAGAGTTAATTGACAAACTACAAGAATTCGTCTATTCACCAGATCCAACAATGGCTCGGATAAATTGGTTTGGAGAAGGCAACAAAAGGCGTCAACTAGATTTAACCCTCCCTCTGTAATCTCTATTTGCTGGTTTGCTTCGTTTTTGTTTGCTTTCTTTTTAGTGTGTTTATTTGAGATTTTTCATGTCGTTTTTTTTGAGCTTTTTCAGGTTATTTCTTTCGTCCTAGGTAATATTTTCTAATCTCGGTTTTTAGAGTGGTGGCTTAAAAAGTTCAAGTTCTCTTGAAACGCATTCTGGATCTCTTCAATCCATAATGGCTGAATAAGGAGGCTAACTTCTAAACTTTTTAGACCCATTCTAACTAACTTGTTTTTGTTTGCTGACTTGTTGACCTTTGTTATTTTATGAGTGAGTTTAGTTTTGCGTAATTTAGAGTTGTTATGTGTTTTTATCTTTATCAGTTTCGATTCAAAAAAAAACAATTGTGGAAAACCTGAGAATGACAGAATATGGGGTTTTCTTTAACCCTTGAAACGCATTCTCTCTAAATAAATCTGTAGTTTATTTATTTCATGTTGTTTGAAGTGTCTTGTTTCTTGTTTTGTTCTTTTATAATAAAGGTATATAGGCTGGAAACCTTAAGTCTGCGGGCTACTAGTCCTAAGGATTGTTGAAATATACAATCTTAACTCAGGTGTAACAATGCCACGTACCTCTTTTCTTGCATTTTGTGGGTCGATGATAAGATAATGATTGAATTAAGAATAACTCTTGAAAATGATAAATGATGCATGGATCTGTGTGCTTGAAATGTTTATTGGTTTTCGCTTTGCTTTTGATTCCTTGCGCAACATTGAGCACTGAGCTTTTATCACTGAGTTATTTGTTCAATTAGAGAAAGTTTATGTAATTTAAATGTTTCTTCAGATTTCAATGAATTCTAGAACTTGTTTGATGGTCACTCGAGGCGAAATCCTAGACTGTGCAACATTGGAGAAATGATTTAGGCCATCTTTGGACAGTTTGAGTCTTAATAGCCAACCTTGACTGAAATTGATCCCTAGTTACCCCTTTGAGCCTTTGTAAGCCTTTTTCTTTGTTAACTCACTAAAGATTTCCTAACCTCAAATGAATTTGTTCCAAATAGTTTATCCCTTACCTATGAGCATGTAGATCATTCACAATTAAATTTTGAGCTATGTTCTGGTTTTGGGAAGTTAGAGGAGGTTGGGATGTGTCATGAGCAATACAAGTGAGTTCTATTGAGTTTAAAAAAAAAAAAAAGAAAAACAGCAAAAAAAAAAGCCAATCTGTACTTATCGTCCACGTACTTACACATTGAGGACAATGTGTTGTTTAAGTGTGGGGGAGGGGGAGTGTAATAAAAAAAAAAGAAAAAAAGAAAAAAGAAAAAAAACAAAAGAAGAAGAATAAGAGATCTATACCCTTAAGTGTTCTTAAAAAGAATGAAACAACAAAGTGTGAGGGTGTAGTTTTCTTTTGTTTTCTGCAAAAAAAAAAAAAGATTGAGTGTTCTAAATAAGTTTGGGGGAGTAACCTGGTGAATTGAAATGAAGTTGTGTTATAGGGTTGAGCTCTACATAGTCTTGAATGATTTATGTGTTTGTGGGTGATTTGAGCCAAATTATTATCCTTTATCATACTTCACCCAAGCCTAACGTTACAAGCTTAATAAAGTCCTACTTGATCCTTGGTGTTGTGCAAGTCTACATTAGTGGAGAGTGACTTGAAAAGCAGGCCTATGGAGTTCATTTATACACACATCTTCAATATTAAATATGATTCATTTTTATGCATAAACTCATCTGGATTACAAGCTGTCTCTTATACACATCTAGATGTGTATAAGAGACAGGTATCTATTTATGTATCATTTTTATATCAATTCGTCCATGTTTCTTTGCTATATTCCTTGGTATTTTTATGTTTTTGTGTGGTTTTGATGTTTGTAGGAGTTTTGGAGCAACTTGCACAAAAATGGAGTAAAACCCTTCATTTTCACCTCTGCTAGTCAACCATCTTCTCGATTTAATTGTATTGATATACAATGAACCCGATGACATATTATATACCGTTGGAACGCTCTCGAAGTCTATTTTCTGGAGAAATTTACGGTTTATAAATCCATTCAGTGTACCAAAAGTTGTAATCAAAACAGTGTGAGAAGTATAGAAATGTAATTCCACAAATCACTGTAGCATGTATAATACGGGACACTGTAGCAGGTTTCTGTAGCAGAGTATTTAAACACATTTTAGGGTTTTATTTTCATAACTTGAAGAGGGGAGAACGTGGTGGAGGCTGCAGCTCTGGAATTCCTTCATCTCCTGGAGTTCTTGAAGGCGAAAGGAAGCTTGGAAAGAGGAAGAACTACAATCCAAAGAGAATTACATCAAATTTGCTAAGTTTTTCCCTTCCCTTTCAGTTTCTGGAATGTCTCCATGTTGTATTGTATTTACCACGTTCTTAAACATGTGTAACTGAATCTGAATTGGGTGAGGGTGATTTCAAAGCCCCTGATATGGTTTTTGTAAGTTGATTGTGTAAGGAATTGTTATCCAATTCTCTAATTGAAGTTGCTTGTATTCTCCCATACTTAATGCTTATGATTGCTTGCTGATTGTATTTGAGTGGCCAACTGAATATAATCTGGTTGTGATTTATTGCTAGACTAGAAATCTTGATCCGTAATTGTCTTGAATTTCTAATCATTAGTAGCAAAAATGTGATCAGAGATTACAATTGGGGAATATAACCTAAGTTAAATAATCCGAGCTTGTGTGTTTATTGCTTAGATCAACCTATCTTTCTTATCATAATGCATCCATTGAATTAAACTCAGAGAGCTTGTTCTAGGTTGTTTAATGGATAGAGATTAACTAAAGAGCTTGTTTTATTTAACAACAAAGTAAGGAAAGATTGGGGTAATAGAGCTTGTTATTATCTACGGTTGATAACTTCAATGCTGTAATTAGATGACAATTCTACAATTAATTCGCAAATCCATATCTTGTGGTAGAGAAGGATCCCTTAACCAGCTTTTCTCCCATTGATTTTTCATTCAAATTTACTTTCTGTTTTGTTATTCTTTACTTGCATTCTTATTTCATTTAGTAAAGCATTCAACAAAAATCCCCCCCTGTTTAGTTTATTGTTGCTGGAAATAACAAATTCAATTAGAATCAATCTCGTGGGAACGATATCTTACTTATCACTTTATTACTTGTGCGACTAGTATACTGCTAGTTTCGAACGCATCAAGTTTTTGGCGCGCCGTTTGATTGGCGTTCGAAACTAGCAGTATACTAGTCCCACAAGTAATAAAGTGATAAGTAGATATCGTTCCCACGAGGATTGATTCTAATTGAATTTGTTATTTCTAGCAACAATAAACTAAACAGGGGGGATTTTTGTTGAATGATTTACTAAATGAAATAAGAATGCAATTGAAGAATAACAAAATAGAAAGTTAATTGGAGTGAAAACTCAATGAGAGAAACCTGGTTAAGGGATCCTTCTCTGCCACAAGATATGGATTTGCTAATTAATCATAGAATTGTCATCCAATTACACCATTGAAATTATCAACCGTAGATAACAACATGCTCTGTTATCCCAATCTTTCCTTACTTTGTTGTTAAATAAAACATGCTCTTTATTTAATCTCTATCCATTAAACAACCTAGAACAAGCTTTCTAAATTTAATTCAATGGATGCATTATGAAAAGAAAGACAGGTTGATCTCAGCAATAAACACACAAGCTCGGATTATTTAACTTAGGTTATATCCTCCAATTGTAATCTCTGATCACAATTTTGCTACTAATGATTAGAAATTCAAGACAATTACGGATCAAGATTTCTAGTCTAGCAATAGACAATATCCAGATTATATTCAGTTGGCCACTGATAGGTGTCTATTTATGTATTACTTTTATATCAATTCGTCCATGTTTCTTTGCTATATTCCTTGGTATTTTTATGTTTTTGTGTGGTTTTCATGTTTGTAGGAGTTTTGGAGCAACTTACACAAAAATGGGGTAAAACCCTTCATTTTCACCTCTGCTAGTCAGTGATCTTCTCGGATTTAATTGTATTGATATACAATGACCCGATGACATGTTATATACCGTTGGAAAGCTCTCGAAGTCTATTTTCGGGAGAAATTTACGGTTTATAAATCCATTCAGTGTACCAAAAGTTGTAATCAAAACAGTGTGAGATGTATAGAAATATAATTCCACAAGTCACTGTAGCATGTATAATACGGGGCACTGTAGCAAGTAACTGTAGCAGAGTATTTAAACACATTTTAGGGTTTTATTTTGATAACTTGAAGAGGGGAGAACGTGGAGGAGGCTGCATCTTTTGGATTTCTCTCATCTCTTGGAGTTCTTGAAGGAGATTGAAGGCTTGGAAAGAGGAAGAACTACAAATCTTAATATATTTCATCAAATTTGCTAAGTTTTCCCTTTTCCTCTCATTTTCTGGAATGTCTCCATATTCTATTGTATTTGTGTTCTGTCTGAATATATGTAACTAAATCTGAATTGGTTTAGGGTGATTTCAAAGCCCTTGATATGGTTTTTGTGAATTGATTGTGCAAGGAATTGTTATCCAATTCTCTAATTGAAGTTGCTTGTATTTTCCCATGTTTAATGCTTATGATTGCTTGCTGGATTGTATTTGGGTGGCCAATTGAATATAAACTGGATATTGTCTATTGCTAGACTAGAAATCTTGATCCGTAATTGTCTTGAATTTCTAATCATTAGTAGCAAAATTGTGATCAGAGATTGCAATTTGAGAATATAACCTAAGTTAAATAATCCGAGCTTGTGTGTTTATTGCTTAGATCAACCTGTCTTTCTTTTTGTAATGTATCCATTGAATTAAATTTAGAGAGCTTGTTCTAGGTTGTTTGATGGATAGAGATTAAATAAAGAGCCTGTTTTATTTAACAACAAGTAAGGAAAGATTGGGATAACAGAGCTTGTTGTTATCTACGGTTGATAACTTCAATGCTGTAATTGGATTACAATTCTATGTTAATTCACAAATTCATATCTTGTGGCAGAGAATGAACTCTTAACCAAGTGTCTCTCATTGATTTTTCACTCCATTTAATTTGTCTTTGTGTTATTCTTCATTTGCTTTCGTATTAAGTTTAGTTAATCAATCAACAAAACCCCCCCTGTTTAGTTTATTATTGCTGGAAAATAACAAATTCAATTAGAATCAATCCTCGTGGGAACGATATCTACTTATCACTTTATTACTTGTGCGACTAGTATACTTGGTAGTTTCGAACGCATCAAGTTTTTGGCGCCGTTGCCGGGGATTGATTTTCTAATCGATTTGTTATTTTGTTTTCATTGTTGATTCGTATTTGTTTGTTTTTCTTTTCTGATTGTTTGTGTTTGGGCAACATGGCAGTAAATTTCCAACAATTCAGTAGCCAATTTGAGCCACAATCACATTGGAGTGTAAATGAGGTAAGCACTCATAACATTGAACAACAACTTTTTGAGTTAACTTCTCTTGTGGAAAACATGGCTGTAGGACATATGCAGAAATCTTATGCATGTGAGGTATATTCTACCATGGAGCATCCAATCGACATGTATCCAACTTTGCAAGGAGATATGGACAAGCCAATGCCATGGATGGATTTCCAGGACAAACAAGGCAATGGTATGATCCCTTCTCTAACATTTACAATGCTGGATAGAAAGATCACCCTAATTTCAGTTACTGGAATCATAACCAATCGTCCAAATGCCATAACCAAATCAACTACAAGGGTTTTAATATAAACCTAGAGTGCAGCAACCATTTTCAAATGCAGCCCCCCCCACCACACACCCACCACCAATGCCACAACCAGCACCACAACCAACTCCAGAAAACTCAGGTATGTCACTCCATGATATTGTTAATGAACTTGCCACTAACACAATGCAATTCCAGCAGGAAACTGGGGCAAGTATCCAAAACCTGGTAAATCAAATGGAACAACTGGCTACTAGCATGAGCAAATTCGAGGGCCAAGGCTTAGAAGAATTATCTTGTCAAACGGTGATCAATCCAAGAGAGAATTCTTGTGCGATAACTTTGCAAAATGAAGAGCAATTAGATGTCCTGCCAAAGAAATCACAAACTGATGAAGGAGATGACACCACTTCCACCATGAACAAAACACTGACTTCTCAGGTAAATCCTATAACTCCCATTCCTTCATATGTTTCTCCTCCACTTTTTCCTCGTAGATTTGCAAAATCGAAGAAGGAGGAACACGAACAAGAAATCCTGGAAACTTCTCACAAAATCGAGGTAAATATACCACTTCTGGATGCTATCGAGCAAGTACCTCATTATACAAAATGTCTCAAGGAGTTATGCACCAGAAAAAGAAAGTTAAAAAGAAATGAGAAAGTAAGTGTGGGGGAAGATGTTTCAGCTGTATTGCAAAGGAAAATTCCTCCAAAGTGCAAAGATCCAGGTACGTTCACCATGCCATGCACCATTGGTCAAACCAAGTTTGAAAGAGTTATGTTAGATTTAGAAGCATCTATTAACATCATGCCATATTCTATTTATGCTTCTTTAAATCTTTGACCTTTCGCGGAAATTGGTATTACCATTCAAATTGCTGATCGTTTTAATGCTTATACCAAAAGAGTTGTGGAAGATGTGTTTGTGCAGGTGAATCAATTGATTTTCCCAGCAGACTGTTATGTTCTTGAAATAGAGGATGAGACATCTCTTAATCTAACACCGATTCTTATAGAGAGACCATTCTCGAAAACTGCTAGAATCAAGATTGATGTTCATGATGGCACTCTCACCATAGTGTTTGATGACAAGGTGATCCGTTTCAATATTTTTGAGGCAATGAGGTGTCCTAGTGACTTATATTCTGTTTTTGTAGTTGACGTTCCTGATTCTCTGTCACAACAATGTTTTGAGTTAACTTGCAAAAATGGATTGGATGTAGCTATTAGTGAGCACATAGGGACAGAAAATTCTAAGGAATCAAGAATTTTGATACAAGTGTCTAAAGAAGTGAAGGAAGCTCTGGCAAGCTTAGATGAGACTATAGCATAACCATAAGCAGGTATGATGTTTCGTATATTGAATTGTCTTCATCTAATGAGAAACTTCTTCATTCTGTGATGAAGGCCAATACCGTGGAGCTTAAGTCACTTCCAAATCATTTGAATCATGGATTCTTGGGTGAGAATGGTACTTTGCCAATTATAATAGAAATGGGCCTTGCCCAATACAAGAAGTGAAACATACAATCCAAGTACTTAGAATCACAAACGGCTATTGGGTGGACAAGTGCTCCATTCAAAGGCTCAGCATATGCCGTGCACCATTTCTTGGAAAGAGGATCCAAGCCCACTAGTGAATCACATCGAAGATTGGATCCTCCCATGAGGAACCAACGTCAGGCTGAGGACGTTAAACCAAGCGCTTATTGGGAGGCAACCCAATGTTTTTGAAACATAAATAAAAAAAAAAAAAGAAAAGAAAAACAAAATAAGGAATAATGATCAATTTTTGTGTCTCGAGGAGATTCCTTTCGTAGACCATCAAATTGACCAGGTTTTATCTCTCTTTGCCATCTGTCTTATTTGTTTTTATATTTTTTTTACTTGTTTTTGACTTTTGTTTACTATCATGTTGTTATCTCTTTTATGTGTCTTTAGTTTCGTTTCTGCTCTTTTCTTTTCCTTCCTTTTGTTTAATTTGATTATTTCGTACTTCGAATTCATTTGTGCAACAGCTTGAGGAAACATCCAAAGGGGATCTGAAACCATTGCCTGAAGGTTTGAAACGTGCATATCTGGGAGCAGAACAAACTCATCGCATTATCGGTAATAACTCTCCTTTTCTCTTCTTCAATGGATGCCGATATCTTTCTGTCGAACCTTCGTAAGTATTTTCCCTTCACTTCCTCAAAATGCTGTGTTTAAAATTTATAAAGTACGGATGACTAGACTTTGGGCGTTGATGCTCCTAAATGTGCCTGCGGATATCCATGGCTTATCGAAGCCAAGGTGAGATTGTCCGGTGAGCCGGACATTAATCTCGCAAAATACATGCCTGGTCTAGGAAAGAGCTACTACGCCAAGATGCGAAGAGCGAAAAGGTTACAAGTATGTTATAAATGTGCTAGATGGAATTGTAACCAGACTTGTCGTTCATTAGGTTTTGCGTCCAGGAATAGAGAAGATAAACTTTCGTTTATTAAGAATGGTTTGAGTAATGAGTCTCTGGATAATGTTTTGTTAACTCTCGAGTCACATTCTTGTGGACTTGTTCAGCGTGAATTGCTTAATCTATGGACACAATTTCGTGATGATTTGCAGTGTTATAGTCTTGGGAATCTGACTAAAAACGACCCTGTTTGCCAGTTTATAAGAAAACTGGATGGGAAGCAAATCCCCGACTCATAGAAGGCGTTTCAGCCGTTACTGGACGTAAAACCAGAGAAGATGTGAGCCACAATCACAACTACTTGTATATTTGAATGTGTGTTGTTGTTGTCGAATTTTATTTCTTTTTTGTTTCGTTTGATCTGATTATCAATGTTGTTTTTGTGTTGTTGTTGTTTGTTGATTTTGTTTGTTTTAATTTCAAGTTTTCTTGTTGACAAACCATATGACTACCCTATGGCATAAGTACACGTGGGAGACAAGTGTGGAGGTTTTGTCAACCTCCACCGAAAGTCTATCTCCATTTTTTATGCTTCACGTGGGAGACAAGTGTGGGGGTTTTGTCAACCCCCGCCGAAAGTGTATCTCCATTTTCCATGCTTCACGTGGGAGACAAGTGTGTAGGTTTTGTCAAAACTCGCCGAAAGCATATCTCATTTTTTCAAATCTTGGGGCGATAAATCTGCATCGAGCAACCCGCACCGAAAGTATGTCTCCATGTGTCAAAATTTGAGAGTTTTATGGGTGTATATATACATTCTGCATATTTTCAGATGTCATTCCATAACCTGTCTTGCAATTGAAACGCATAATATCTAACGTGTCTTACACAAGATTAGAGCACTTGTAGAAATGGAGAAAACACCAATTCGGCGATTCCGCAATATATGCGTATTTTGCGGATCGCAATTTGGTAAAGAGGGAGAGTTTACCACAGCAGCTCTTGATCTTGGTAGGACATTAGCTGCGAGGGGTATTAATTTGATTTATGGAGGGGGTAGTCTTGGGTTAATGGGGTGTGTGTCAACAGCTGCATCCCTAGGAGTGAGCAAAGTTCTCGGCATTATCCCTAAACCATTAGCTGTGCGAGATATCGTAGGCAACACAATCGGGGAAGAGTTACAAGTCTCTAGCATGCATGAGCGTATTGCACATATGATTGTTAAGTCCGATGCATTTATAGCTTTACCCGGTGGTTTTGGCACATTAGAGGAGATATTTCAAATCACCTCTTGGGCACAGCTAAACATCCATAAAAAACCCATTGGTTTGTTAAATGTCAATAACTTTTTTTGATGGTTTGTTGTCTTTTCTTGATCAAGCTGTAGAAAAAAATTTTATCGTACTCCGATCAGCGAAGTGTGACGAGTGCGCCTAGTGTACGACAAAAAGAGAGAAGGCTTAGCCATGGCTTAATCAGGACGATTATATTGAACAAAATTACAGAATTCGTCTATTCACCTGATCCAACAATGGCTCGGATAAATTGGTTTGGAGAAGGCAACAAAAGGCATCAACTGGATTAACCCTCCATCTGTAATCTCTATTTGATGGTTTGCTTCGTTTTTGTTTGCTTTCTTTTTAGTGTGTTTATTTGAGATTTTTCATGTCGTTTCTTTTGAGCTTTTTCAGGTTATTTCTTTCGTCCCAGGTAATATTTTCTAATCTCGGTTTTTAGAGTGGTGGCTTAAAAGTTCAAGTTCTCTTGAAACGCATTCTGGATCTCTTCAATCCATAATGGCTGAATAAGGAGGCTAACTTCTAACTGTTTAGACCCATTCTAACTAACTTGTTTTTGTTTGCTGACTTGTTGAACTTTGTTATTTTATGAGTGAGTTTAGTTTTGCGTAATTTAGAGTTGTTATGTGTTTTTATCTTTATCAGTTTTGATTTAAAAAAAAAAACCAATTGTGGAAAAACCTGAGAATGGCAGAATATGGGGTTTCTTTAACCCTTGAAACGCATTCTCTCTAAATAAATCTGTAGTTTATTTATTTCGTGTTGTTTGAAGTGTCTTGTTTCTTGTTTTTGTTCTTTCATAATAAAGGTATATAGGCTGGAAACCTTAAGTCTGCGGGCTACTGGTCCTAAGGATTGTTGAAATAAACAATCTTGACTCAGGTGTAACAACGCCACGTACCTCTTTTCTTGCATTTTGTGGGTCGATGATAAGATAATGATTGAATTAAGAATAACTCTTGGAAAATGATTAATGATGCATGGATCTATGTGCTTGAAATGTTTATTGGTTTTCGCTTTGCTTTTGATTCCTTGCGCAACATTGAGCACTGAGCTTTTATCACTGAGTTTTTTGTTCACTTAGAGAAAGTTTATGTAATTTAAATGTTTCTTCAGATTTCAATGAATTCTAGAACTTGTTTGATAGTCACTCAAGGCGAAATCCTAGACTGTGCAACATTGGGGAAATGATTTAGGCCATCTTTGGACCGTTTGAGCCTTAATAGCCACCTTGACAGAAATTGATCCCTAGTTACCCCATTGAGCCTCTGTAAGCCTTTTTCTTTGTTAACTCACTAAAAGATTTCCTAACCTAAAATGAATTTGTTCCAAACAGTTTATCCCTTACCTATGAGCATGTAGATCATTCACATTAAATTCTGAGCTATGTTCTGGTTTTGGGAAGTTAGAGGAGTTTGGGATGTGTCATGAGCAATGCTAGTGAGTTCTATTATGTTTGTAAAAAAAGAAAAAGAAAAAAAAAAGGACAATCTGTACTTATCGTCCACGTACTTACACATTGAGGACAATGTGTTGTTTAAGTGTGGGGGAGGGGAAGTGTAATAAAAAAAAGAAGAAAAAAAAGAAAAAAAGAAGAAGAATAAGAGATCTATACCCTTAAGTGTTCTTAAAAAGAATGAAACAACAAAGTGTGGGGGTGTAGTTTTCTTTTGTTTTCCGAAAAAAAAAAAAGATTGAGTGTTCTAAATAAGTTTGGGGGAGTAACCTGGTGAATTGAAATGAAGTTTTGTTATAGGCTTAAGCTCTACATAGTCTTGAATGATTTATGTGTTTGTGGGTGATTTGAGCCAAATTATTATCCTTTATCATACCTTCACCAAGCCAAACGTTACAAGCTTAATAAAGTCCTACTTGATCTTTAGTGTTGTACATGTCTACATTAGTGGAGAGTGACTTGAAAAGCAAGCCTATGGAGTTCATTTATACACACATATTCAATATTAATTATGATTCATTTTTATGCATAAACTCATCCGGGTTACAAGTGATTAGGTGAGAATGGCTCTACACACACACACTTGAGGAATTGAAGTGAAGCGAAACTAATCTTTGAGATGAAATTCTTGATCAAGTGCATTATTTTGAAGTTTCCCTTGGGTTATAATTAAGTACAATCTTTGAGGCCTATTTGCAAGATAAAGCATTTGTGTGTTTTATTTTTTTTGTTGAGTCTGTTTCGGTTTAGTTTTATTTCATATTGTCGTAGTTGCTCGAGGACTAGCATAGTCTAAGTGTGGGGGTATTTGATAAGTGTCTATTTATATATCATTTTCATATCAATTCGTCCATGTTTCTTTTTTATATTCCTTGGTATTTTTATGTTTTTGTGTGGTTTTGATGTTTGTAGGAGTTTTGGAGCAACTTGCACAAAAAATGGAGTAAAACCTGTCTCTTATACACATCTAGATGTGTATAAGAGACAGGGATTTAATTGTATTGATATACAATGAACCCGATGACATGTTATATACCGTTGGAAAGCTCTCGAAGTCTATTTTTTGGAGAAATTTACGGTTTATAAATCCATTCCGTGTACCAAAAGTTGTAATCAAAACAGTGTGAGATGTATAGAAATATAATTCCACAAGCCACTGTAGCATGTATAATACGGGGCCTGTAGCAATTCACTGTAGCAGAGTATTTAAACACATTTTAGGGTTTTATTTTCATAACTTGAAGAGGGGAGAACGGGGTGGAGGCTGAAGCTCTGGAATTCTTTCATCTCTTGGAGTTCTTGAAGGAGAAAGGAAGCTTGGAAAGAGGAAGAACTACAATCCAAAGAGAATTACATCAAATTTGCTAAGTTTTTCCCTTCCCTTTCAATTTCTGGAATGTCTCCATGTTGTATTGTATTTACCACGTTCTTAAACATGTGTAACTGAATCTGAATTGGTTGAGGGTGATTTCAAAGCCCTTGATATGATTTTTGTGAGTTGATTGTGTAAGAAATTGTTATCCAATTCTCTAATTGAAGTTGCTTGTATTTTCCCATATCTAATGCTTATGATTGCTTACTGATTGTATTTGAATGGCCAACTGAATATAATCTGTTGTTGTCTATTGCTAGACTAGAAATCTTGATCCGTAATTGTCATGAATTTCCAATCATTAGTAGCAAATTGAGATCAGAGATTGCAATTGGAAAATACAACCTAGGTTAAATAATCCGAACTTGTGTGATTATTGCTTAGATCAACCTATCTTTCTCATCGTAATGCTTCTTTTGAATTAAACTTAGAGAGCTTGTTCTAGGTTGTTTAATGGATAGAGATTAAATAAAGAGCCTGTTTTATTTAACAACAAAGTAAGGAAAGATTGGAATAACAGAGCTTGTTGTTATCTACGGTTGATAATTTCAATGGTGTAATTAGATGACAATTCTACGATTAATTCGCAAATCCATATCTTGTGGTAGAGAAGGATCCCTTAACCAGATTTCTCTCATTGATTTTTCACTCAAATTAACTTTCTGTTTTGTTATTCTTCATTTGCATTCTTAGTTCATTTAGTTAATCATTCAACAAAATCCCCCTTATTTAATTTCTTGTTGCTGGAAAATAACAAATTCAATTAGAATCAATCCTCGTGGGAACGATATCTTACTCATCACTTTATTACTTGTGCGACTAGTATACTTGCTAGTTTCGAACGCATCAATGGTAAAAACCGACACGTTTCGTCGTGACGAAGAGAACATTCGATATGTCGAGTCCTGTCGAATGCTTCAACCGACACTAGCTATTATCGTCGGTGTTCACTGGACACTAGACATAACGTATCGAGTCTTGTCGGATGCACGGACCGACACTCGATATAACGTGTCGAGTCCTGTCGGATGCACAGACCGACACTCGCCATCAATGCATTTTCGAAGACTCGACACGTTATGTCGAGTGTCGGTCTGTGCATCCGACAAGACTCGACACGTTATGTCTATTATCGAGTGAACACCGACGATGATAGTAAGTGTCGGTTGAAGTATCCGATAAGACTCGATATGCTGAGTGTTCTATTCGTCACGATGAAACGCGTCTTTTTTTTTTTTTAAGTTTGAGTCTCAAAGGATATTTTAGTCATTTTTTCAAGAAAGTGTCTATGACATAAAAAATTTTTAAGATGTATCTAAATTTTATTTAAGACCTCTAATTTTATCTATTTTTTTAATTTTTTCAATAATTTATTGGGTTTAGTCTCGAGAAGAGATCGAGAATGAAGAGCACAGTATAACGGGGTCAAAGTTTAAAAGTGGTTTTTGTAAACTAGAGTCTAAGTGAAAAAAAAAAAGCAAAAAAAAAAGAATGATGTGACGTATTTTCATCGTTGTTTGGAAAAAATAATTTAAATATATGTTTTATTTTAACACTTTTCGCTTAAAGCTATATATGTATGTTTTAATTTAGGTTCACATGCCAATAATGTCAAATACCAGTGCCTAACCAATGCATATATAATAAAAAATCTTCGGACTTTCGCAGGGCCAAGGCCCCGCCCCACCGCGCCCTGCCGTCCCCCAACCCCACCACAAAACAGCTGTATGAGTCGGCCCTGCGTGTAGTTCTGTAGATAGCGACAGATCCTTTTGACTATGAACAATTGATTGTAATTTCCTAATAATATAGCCGTGAAGCAAGTTGCCAGAAAGCGATATTCACTACGCATCTTTTGAAGTTAATTTCCTCTGATGATGAATTTATATCTACATATGTGTAAAAGCTGCAAATCTTTTAGCAGAGGCGACAGGAGATTCTAAAGAGAACGACCAAAATACCAATTTGAGACAAAATACGCCGTTACTTCGTTTTCTATAAAGAGGTCGTGATTCTTGCAGGTCATTTGAGCCCGCTGATGGTTATTAATTTTGATTTCCAGATTATCGTGCAATTCGCTCTAGTGGAACCATTAACAGCATACCTCACCGAAATATATGATGACTACAGTCTCAGAAAAGTTATAGCACTTGCGAATATTTGGGAGAGATTATAGTCAGTTGTAATTATTTTGGTTCCCATTTTACGTGTCTATCTCCATCGTTTCGATATCATCCTTTGTTCATCAGCCTCCTACACTGTTGTAAGTATCACTTTGACTTCATCGATAATTGTCTATTCAGTCTTCTCCCTACTTGTTTTCAATTCACTACAGTCTCAGAAAAATAAGGATGCAAGATAAAATACATAGGATTTATATGCAACACAATACATAAATATCTTCTTCAACAAATGTCATTATCTCCCCGAACAAACCACACCATTAAATATGTATGGTCTCGTTGTATCTCTAGCATAGGATTATATCATCATTGTTGTTGTTATTGTTATTGGTTTTGCAAGCCGCAAAGTGACATTATGTAATTTCAAAGGTAGTAATACTATTCTTATAGACTATATAAAAACTAATGTGTTATAATTTGATGAGATGAATAAATTTCAAATTTTAATTACATTAATTACTGTGTATGATATGTAATCATTCAATAAAGCCAACATAGGTTTGATTAAGTAAGTTTGTATAGAAAGTTTGAAACATTAGTACCACTTTTTGAAAAGACAAAATTGATAAATAAAGTTCATGAATTTGCAAAATAGAGATTCATGAATCTTAGAATTCTAAAATTACTTTTGGTATGTGAATTAAGTACTACTACATCTACAACTCTTATACAACCATATTTAGCAAAATATTAGTAGATGGAAAAAACAAATATAAATTAAGATACTTAAATTGCAAGACATATATGGTAATTATCCATCTAATAATATTTTGTCAACTCAAGTTGTACAAAGAGTTGATTTTAGTTGAGTTATAGATATATCATTATTCATATGAATATGAGTTATCATAGTTATCCATGAAAAATTGTATTTAAACACATCTAAACAAGGATCAAGTAATTTTATTTAAAGCACATTTGTGTACAAGTTATTTTATTTTCATAAATGCAATTTCTTTAACACAAGAATCATAATGTAAATAGATATGGTTGTTCTAATACAAATAAGATACATTAACTAACAATATAATTTTTTCTTGTCATTGTAATAATTTGATTTCGACTTTGTTTCATTGACTGCTAACAAATATTTTTATAGCATCATGTAGGGCATGCATAATACAGTATAATGGCATATAGCACAATTGTTGGTTTTCAAATGTTTTACCAAATCTCAAAATAAAAACAAACATATCATTTCAATATTAATTTGTATTTAAATTCATTGAGATTTAAGTCATATTCATATTTATTCAGATATAAAATAAAAAAAAAACCATCCCTAATCTAGTGTTGGACTAGTGGATTAAGGGTCTTTTAACTTGCAGATGTAACGCCTAGCTAGTAATGAGACAGCTACACCGATCACTAAATATTTATATATATCGGAGTGAATTCGATTTTGGGTTCGCAATTATGGTGGCAATGTTTGTTTTTCACAGGGATGTTGTAATTGGGTTGATGGTTTATTTTGTTTTTGGTTTATTTCTTAGAATTAGTACTATGATAAGTATAAACTTTGTATATATTGGTGTCAAATAGTTGATTGGCATAGTGGTAAAATGGGAACTAACACTTATGACAGCATGAGGTCAAATAACATGGAAATCAAGTTTTCGTAGATATAATTTTCTAAATATTCATAGATATAATTTTCTAAATAGGAAAGTGTCACGCCCCGCGTAACACACACACGATTTTACGCCAAACTTATTCAAAAGTGCGCCAAAGAATGGGATTTCGGGGCAAGTGTTATGGTGATTTGGGATCCTTGTATCGAGGAGGATTCAATGGCACAAAGAATGGGCGTGACGTTCCGGAAGTTTCTAGAAGGTTCTAAGATGTTCTAGAATGTTCCCGACACTTCTAGAATACTCCGGAAGGCATGAGATGCATATGGAAGACTCAAGAAGGCTCTGGAAGAGTCTAGAAGGTGGCAGAAGATGATGGAAGGCCGCGGAAGATTCTGGAAGCTTGGGGAAATATCTTGAGTCTAGAATTCTCTAGAGATGTCTAGGGTAGTGTAGACTTGTCTTGTGTTATCTAGAGTTGTATGGATGTCTCTAGAATTACTTGGCCAACAAGTAAGCTTATAAATATCTAGGAAGTGTCTAGAATAGGAATG
>SNVD02004226.1:0-20133 GCA_013180625.2 Boswellia sacra
TGCATGAAAATTTGGTCACGAACATCTAGTGTAGACTTGTTAGAAAAACATCATCTTCCTTAGAAAACATGGCCAACAATCATGAGGAAATATTCACGGATGAAGGGGACAACCGTTCGCAACAAATGATCAAAACCAACGAAGAACCCTCAAAGACTACATGAATCCGGTAAGGACTAGTGCACCATCTTGTGTAGTTTCTCCTCCAGATTCAATCCATTTCAATTTCAAACCAAGTTTTGTTCGACTTCTACCCACTTTTCATGGCCTTGACATGGGGAACCCATATTCGCACTTGAAACTCTTTGAAGAGGTATGTAGCTCCTACACTGACCCAAATTGTAGCATAAACACCATTAGATTAAAGCTTTTTCCTTTTTTCTTTAAAAGATAAAGCTAGAACATGGCTACAAAATTTGAGGTCGAATTCCATCAGTTCATGGGATGAGATGAAACAACAATTTTTGAAAAAAATTTTTCCTACCCATAGAACAAATTATCTTAAAAGACAAATTTCTGATTTCTCTCAAAAACAAGGAGAAACCCTTTGCCAATGTTGGGATAGGTATAAGGAACTACTTAATACCTGTCCTCACCATGGGTTTGAAACTTGGAGAATAGTTGCACACTTCTATGAAAGGTTAACACCTCAAGATAGACAACTAGTGGAATTAATGTGTAATGGAGAATTTAAAGAAAAAACCCTGAGGAAGCACTTGACTTCCTAGATACCTTGGCAGAAAAGGCACAAAATTGGGACACTGCTGGCACCTATGAGGTACCAGGCAAGGCCCCAACCTCGACATCCAATAGAGGCATTTACAACCTTAGGGAAGACCATGACCTTCAAGCCAAATTTGCATCCTAGCTAGAAAAGTCGAGGCTTTAGAGATGAAAAAGAGTGGTCAATTGAAATCTATTCAAGAAAATGTCTGTAACATTTGTGATGACAATGACCATTCTACTGATGATTGCCCAACTTTGCCTGCCTTTAGGGAACGTCTCCATGAAGAAGCCAATGCCTTGAACAATTTCAAAAGGCCAAATCACAATCCATATTCACAAACCTATAATCCTGGTTGGAGAAATCATCCAAATTTTAGCTGGAAAAATGACAATCATGCACAATCTTCACAAGTCCCTTTTCAAGCACAACAAAATTTTCAAAATTCTCATGATCATGCATATGCTCCTCCTCTTAGGAATGACCTTCAAGAAACATTGCATTTATTCATTACAAAGCAAGAGACTTTCAATAGCCAAACTGCTCAAACATTTGCAAATTTGTCAGAAACTCTTGCAAAATTTGCATCTACATTTAGCATCCAAGAGAAGGGAAAATTTCCTTCTCAAACATTGCAAAACCCCAAAGGTCAATCTAACTCAAATGCAGGGAGTTCAAATAACCATTATTTTGACCAAGCTAAGTCAGTCATGACCCTTCGCAATGGTAAGGTTGTTGAAAAATATATTCCTAACCCTTGTGAGAAAGAAGAAGAATCGATCTCTAAAGGGCAGGAAAAGGTTGCCAAACCAACACTTAGCAAAGAGGAAACCAAATCCTCATCTGTGCCTCCATTTCCTCAAGCATTAGCCACACAAAAGAAGCAAACTCACAGTTCTGAATTCTTTGAAATTTTCAAACAGGTAAAGGTCAACATTCCCTTGCTTGATGTGATCAAACAGGTACCTTCTTATGCAAAATTTTTGAAGGACTTGTGCACTGTAAAACGAAAACTAAATGTGAAAAAGAAGGCCTTTCTAGCCGAGCAAGTAAGTTCTATTCTTCAAAATAATAATACAGTGAAATATAAGGATCCAGGTTGTCCTACAATTTCATGTGTTATTGGAGACCATAAAATTGAACAAGCTTTACTTGATCTTGGTGCTAGTGTGATTTTGCTTCCATACTCGGTTTTTCAAAAACTCAATCTAGGTGAGTTAAAACCGACTTTTGTGACTCTTTGGCTTGCTGATAGATCAATTAAAGTACCAAGAGGAGTAGTAGAAGATGTGTTAGTTCAAGTCGATGAATTCATACCCAGTGGATTTTATTGTCTTGGACACACAACCAATGGAAGTATGTAATTCAATTCCTGTCATTTTAGGGCATCCATTTCTAGCTACCTCTAATGCTTTGATTAATTGCAGGAATGGAGTCATGAAGCTATCGTTTGGGAACACGACATTGGAACTTAATGTTTTCAATATGTGCAAACAACCAAATGAAGAAGAAGATGAAATTGAGGAGGCTAATATGATCAAATCTATTGTGGAAGGTCACATCCAAAAAGGGAGTTCTTCTGACCCTTTGGAAACTTGTTTAGTGAATTCATTAGAATCAAGCATGGAACTAGAGTCTGATCTTTCTGATATATGCTCTTTATTGGATTGTGCACAGGTGATGGAAAAAGGCTCAAAATCAAGATTTGAAGAATTGTGGCAAATGAATGAAAGCAAGGAAGATGAAGCTCCCAAGCTAGAATTGAAGCCCTTACCTGAAGGACTGAAATATGCATATCTTGGGAAGAATCAGACATATCCGGTGGTAATTTCTTCGTCCCTCACATGCGAGCAACAAGGTAAGTTGATAGAAGTGCTTAAAAGGCATAAAAATGCAATTGGGTTGACTTTAAAAGATATAAAAGGCATTAACCCTTTAATTTGCACACATAGAATACATTTAGAGGAAAATGCCAAAACATCTCAACAACCTCAAAGGAGATTAAATCCACACATGAAGGAGGTCATTAGGGCTGAAGTTCTCAAACTACTTGATGTGGGAATTATCTATCCTATTTCTGATAGTAAGTGGGTAAGCCCTACACAAGTATTACCTAAGAAATCTGGCATTACGGTAGTTAAAAATGAAAAGGGTGAATTATTGCCAACTCGTGTCTCATCTAGTTGGAGGATGTGCATTGATTATAGAAAATTAAATGCTGTCACTAGAAAAGACCATTTTCCCTTACCCTTCCTTGACCAAATTCTTGAAATAGTAGCAGGAAACCCCTACTACTGCTTTCTTGATGGATACTCAGGCTACTATCAAATCCCCATTGCACTTGAAGACCAAGAAAAGACCACATTCACGTGCCCCTTTTGGCACTTTTGCATTTAGGAGAATGCCTTTTGGACTTTGTAATGCCCCAGCCACTTTTCAAAGATGCATGTTAAGCATTTTCAGTGACATGGTTGAGCATTGTTTAGAAGTTTTCATGGATGATTTAACTGTCTTTGGAAACTCTTTTGATAATTGTCTTGAAAATTTAGAAAAAGTCCTAAAAGGTGTGTAGAAAAAGGTCTTATTTTGAATTGGGAAAAATGTCATTATATGGTCACTTCGGGAATTGTCTTAGGTCATGTGGTATCTTCTAAAGGAATTGAAGTGGACAAAGCAAAAGTGGAATTAATTTCCCATCTGCCTCCACCAAAAACAGTTAAAGAGGTTCGTTCATTTTTAGGACATGCTGGATTTTATAGGAGGTTCATAAGAAATTTTAGTGCTATATCTAACCTTTTTGTAACCTTTTAATAAAAGATACTTCCTTTGAATGGACTCAAGAATGTCAAAATGCCTTTGATATATTAATTGGGCTTTTAACAACTGCTCCAATTATGCAATCTCCTGATTAGTCCTTGCCTTTTGAATTGATGTGTGATGCAAGCGACTATGCAGTTGGTGCTGTCTTAGGACAAAGAAAAGAAGGTAAGCCTTATGTGATATACTATGCAAGTAGGACTTTAAATGATGTACAAATGAAATACACAACAACTGAAAAAGAACTACTTGCAGTAGTATTTGCATTGGACAAATTTCGTTCTTATTTAATTGGCTCTCCAACAATTGTTTACACTGACCATGCAGCTGTGAGATATTTAATGTCTAAACAGGATGCAAAACCTAGATTGATACGGTGGATCTTATTACTCCAAGAATTCAACATCACAATAAAGGATAAGAAAGGAGCTGAAAATGTCGTTGCTGATCATCTTTCAAGACTAACGGAAGAGACATTAATTGAAACTTCACCTATCAATGATTCTTTTCCTGATGAATTTTTATTTTTCGTTGCTACTATACCTTGGTTTGCTAATATTGTAAATTTTCTTGCAACAGGGAAAATGCCACCTCATTGGAAAGCTCAAGACAAAAGAAAATTTTTAACCGAGGTGAAAAATTTTTATTGGGATGATCCGTATCTTTTCAAATATTGTCCGGATCAAATAATAAGAAGATGCATACCCGACAATGAGGTAAGTAGTGTCATTAACTTTTGTCATTCTGATGCATGTGGAGGACATTTTCATCTAGAAAAACAGCTGCTAAAATCTTGCAATGTGGATTTTATTGGCCCACCTTATTTAAAGATGCACATGCATTTTGCAAAACGTGTGAAAATTGTCAAAAATTGGGATTCATTTCAAAAAGAAACATGATGCCTTTGAATCCCATTCTTGTTGTTGAAATCTTTGACTGTTGGGGTATTGATTTTATGGGACCCTTTTCACCGTCATTTGGTTTTGTGTACATCCTTGTTGCAGTAGACTATGTTTCAAAATGGGTCGAGGCAATTCCATGTCGAAACAATGATCACAGAACAGTTGTCAAATTCTTGAAAGAGAATATCTTGAGTAGATTTGGAATTCCTCGAGCCATTATTAGTGATGGGAGTACGCATTTTTGTAATAAACTATTTGAAACCTTGATGAAGAAATATGGAATAACCCATAAAATTTCTACACCTTATCACCCACAAACAAGTGGATAAGTTGAATTAGCTAATAGGGAGATAAAACAGATCCTAGAAAAAACGGTTAACCTAAATCGAAAAGATTGGTCTTTAAGACTTAGTGATGCACTTTAGGCTTACCGAACTGCTTTTAAAACATCATTGGGAATGTCTCCTTATAGACTAGTTTATGGAAAACCTTGTCACTTGCCTGTGGAAATTGAGCATAAAGCTTATTGGGCCATTAAAACATTTAACATAAATTTGAATGATGCTTGCAAGTTACATAAACTCCAACTGAGTGAACTTGAAGAAATCAGGAATGAGGCTTATGAAAATTCTAAAATATACAAAGAAAAAATGATGGTTTTTCATGACAAATCCATTGTTAGAAAATCTTTTGACCTTCACAAAAAGTTCTTTTGTATGATTCAAGATTGCATTTGTTTCCTGGTAAACTTCGGTCTCGTTGGACTGGGCCTTTTATTTTTAAAAATGTTTTCCTTCATGGAGCAGTTGAAATTGAGAACCCAAAGAATGGTAATGTGTTTAAAGTTAATGGACAACGGTTAAAACCATTCTTTGAAAATTTTGCCCAAAACGAAGAGTCCATTGCTTTAACCGATCCTTTTTAAGGATTGATTTTTCCCGGTCAAGTGGCGGATACGGTACTCCGTGACATTTAAAGTCGGTTTTTCAGTTCCCTAAAAACTGTTGCTCACCTTGCATCCATTTTCTTTTCTTCTCTCTCATTTTCTTCACATGGATACCAATCTCTCAAAATTACACAAACATTTTCCCTCTCTTCCTCAAAATGATTTGCTTAAAATTTATAAAGCTCGTGCAGAAAGACTAAGGTTGTTGATGCGTAAAGGTATTCCTGCTGATTTAAGATGGTTAATTGAAGCCAAGGTTCAATTTTCCTATGAATTTTCAGATAATCTTGTGTCTCACATGCCAGGTATGGGAAAAAGCTCTTACGCCAAAAAGCGAAGAGCAAAAGGGTTACAAGTTTGTACTAGATGTGCAAGATGGACTTGTAACCAGCGTTGCCGCTCCTTGGGATATTTGTCTAACAATCGAGAGGATAAACTACAGTTCATCAAGAATTGACTGAGTAAGGAGTCTTTGGATGATATCCGAACGACTCTTGAGACGCATTCTTGTGGACTTGTGCAGCGTGTAATTTTTTATTTGTGGACACAATTCCGAGATGAGCAGGAACGCTATAGTCTTGGGAATCTGACTCAAAGCGACCCTGTTTGCCAGTTTATAAGAAAACTGGATGGGAAGCATATCCCCAACTCATAGAAGGTGTTTAAGCCGTTTCTGGACGTAAAACCAGAGGAAGATGTGAGCCACAGTCACAACTACCTGTACATATGCATGCGTGCCATCATTTTTGAATTTTAATACCTCATGGCTGTCATTTTTTAATTTGTATCTTTTGTTTGACTTATGGTGTCTTATTTCATCATTTTTTGAATTTTTATGCATTATTGTCAAATTTTTCAACAAACAACCGAGCTACCTAGATAGATATCATCATTAGCATACCTTTTTGCACTCAATAAATATCACATCTCTTATTCTCTTCTTCACACATAGTTAGAGAGTTGCATAGACATGGAGGGAACTTCAAAACATCAAATCCAAAGGATATGTGTATTCTGTGGATCTCGACCAGGTAAAAGTGAAGAGTTTGTCGAGGCAGCAAATTATCTTGGTAGATTACTAGCTGAAAGAAAGATTCATGTGGTTTATGGGGGAGGTAGCCTCGGGTTGATGGGTTGTGTGGCAAGAGCTGCACGTGTAGGAGGTAGTCAAGTTTTAGGAGTTATTCTTAAAGCTTTAGCTATAGAAAGCATTGTTGGAAAAACGGTTGGGAAGGAGTTACAAGTCTCCTCTATGCATGAACGCATGGCACATATGCTCATCAATTCAGATACCTTTATTGCTTTACCAGGTGGCTTTGGTACTTTTGAAGAAATTTTTCAAATTGCCTCTTGGGCTCAACTGAACCTCCATCAAAACCCATAGGTTTGTTGAATGTTAACAATTTCTTTGATCCTTTAATAAGTTTTGTTGATGCAGCTGTAGAACAAAATTTTATCCCACATTGGGCGAGAAAGATCCTTGTTTCTGTCACTTCTGCTGGTGAGTTACTTGACAAATTACAAGAAGTTGAGTATGAACCTGACCCAGCTAGTACTCAAATTAATTGGGCAGGAGGGCAAAACAAAAAGTGCAAATTAGATCTGAATCTCCGTTTGTAATTTTTTTGTCTTTTATTTTATTTTATTTTAGCATGTTATTTTATGAGTCTTTCAGGTCATCTCTCTTGAATAACAGAAGCTTCAGGTAATGTCTCCTATAATTTATCTCTCTACATTTAAACATTGAGGACAATGTTTCATTTGGTTGGGGGGAAGGATAGTAGACATAAGTGTGTCTTGAAATTTTATTTTTTCTTACAAAAAAAAAAAAGCGAGTTAGTAATTAGATTCAGAGTGCAGTGTAAGGAGTTCAAATCCTCTTGAGACGCATTCTGGGTCAGGAATGGCAGAGTATGGAGGGCCAGTTTGAACTCTTGAAACCCATTCTAACCAATTTGTCATTTTATTTTGATCTTGTAAACTCATTTTAGCTAACTTGATATTATTTAGTCTTGATTTTTGAATTTTATAACAAGGAGGTCTTATTCATTTCACTTTGAATTATTCAAATCTATGAACTCTCACAATCTTATCATTTAAAAATTGTGTGCTTATTTACTCATTAAGCAAGTATTCATGAACCTTTCTTCACACACACACACACATACCTTGATGCATGATTGTGGGTGGCAAAATAAAATATTATAATATTTGAGTTCTTTTATTTTGTTTAGGATAACAACACAAAGGAAGGGGAAAGTTAAAAAAAAAAGCAAAAAAAAAGAAGAAAAAATAGCAATTGTGGATAAAGTTTGGTCTCGTAGCCTCCTTAATTCGAGCAATTAAGCCCGAGGGGTGCCTTAACACCTAATACCCTAAGACCAACTGGTTTGGGAGCTATTGGCCCAAAGCTCGTTACATGAATTAAGGAGAAAGCTTAATGGGATTGAACATTACACTATCCATAAGTTTCTAAGCGAAAATAAAGCATCGGCAACCCGAGTCGTTAAGCTCGAAGGGGTGTCTTAACACCTAATGCCCTAAGGCCAACTGGTCTGGGAGCCATTAGCCTAAGGCTCGCTACATGGGTTAAAGATGCATTCTTTCAAAAAAAAAACATATATATATATAAAATAAATGAATGCCCCCTACCTAAAGTTGTTAGCCTTAACAAATATTAGAACCGATATGGCTTCTTTCTAATAAGCCCCATAGTCATGTGTTGACTGAGCACAAAAGGAGGTTTATTGATATCTTCACTGAAGGGTACATGAGTCATAAAATAAAATAAAAAAACGACTGAGAGTTTGTTTATTTGGATAAAATCAAGGAGAGTGCAATAATGACCACCTTAGATGTAAAATTCTATAAATCACTTCTCAATAATAACGCTTTAATTGCTAGGGACTAGCAATAAGCTAGTTGGGGGATGTGATGAACACTTAAATATGCATGTTTAATAACAGTTTAGTTCATCATATTGCATTAATAGTGTCATTAAATTCCTCTACTTAAGCATATTTGTAGCATTTGCATCTCTGGAATTAATTCCTCTTAATTTTGGTTTTATTAGAGGTTCGGTAAAATGGGCATAACTCTCTATTTATAGATCACCATGGTGCAATTTTTAATGTTTTGGAAAGCTGATTCAATTGTCTACAAGATTGCATTTCACAAGTATCATCAAATTCGGGCTCCTAGTGGACCAAAATTGGGCTTGAAATGAACCCATCTACAGTCTCGGCCTAGTCTGACCAGGCCTCAGTATTTGGACTGTATCTCTCAAAATACGTATCCAAATTATGCAAATCAATATGTTCTAGAAAGCTGAGAGAAATATCTACAACTTTCATGAAGACATGTGATTAAAATTCACAACATTTCGATGTCAAAATTGATGGTCAAAGTCGGTGCCTAATGATCCCAATTGTCAAAGATATTTACAACTAATATTTGACAATTATGCCCTTGTAATTTGACAAGTTTGCCCCTGGATGTATCTATAAATAGAGGTGCCTTGTGACCCATTAGGGCATCTTGGCCTTGGCTGGAACATTTTGGCTTTGGCTAGGATCTTGTATTGTGTTTTGTGTGTTTATGTTATTAATGAATTTCTTTTTTCTTACATTTTATTTTCTTTCTATTATAATGTTCTTCTAATTTCTCTTTTGCTAAGGTGAAAGGGTGAAACCCTTGATATGAGAATAAGGATTCTCTAACCCTTAATATGTGCTTAATAATCTTAATCTTATAATGTTTATTCAATATGATTTATATTTAATTTCTTAATCAATCTTGACACCACTCGTAAAGTGGAGGTCTTGATCCATTGTCGACAATCCTTGGCACATCAAATGCTTGGATCCTTTCTAGATGATGTATGGTTCTTCCTTACCGACACGAATCTAGTTAGGAACCTTGATTTGTTGTAGACATATAGTGATTGGCACATTGGATGCTTGAACCCATTTACAAGAAGTGGTATAAATATTGGTAATGAAACAAATATAATTCATATAACTAAAATGGGTTAATTATCCTTATTCGAAATATCAAGGCGGATCCCCTAACCTTAGCCTTCATTGTTATTGTGTTAATTCCTCTTGTATTTTAATTATTCTATTGTTTATGAACTTTTTATTTTATTTACTATGGTAGGTTCTACCACCTTATGAAATTGTTCTTTAATTTACTATGGTTGGTTATACCACCTATTTCCATGGATGGTTTTACCTCCTCTTGCTTTTTGTTTTATATTTGAATGGTCGGTAATACCACCTACCATCTTACATACTTGTTGATATTATCATGTCACCTATTTGAATCATCCATATCACATTTGTTTAGCTTATAATTTGTAACGCTTAAATTCTCTTCCTCGTGGATCGACTCCGGTCTCACTGGGTTTTATTGCTTCGACACTCCTATACTTGTGAGACAATCCTTTTTCGGATGTGTCAGTTTGAGTCTCAAGGGTCCAATGGTCTGGGCTACTTCGAGGGAGAGATGCCCCCTTGGTATGTGCTCAAAGTTGGTGACATCAACAAAAGTCGTCTAAGGGTCGCATGGAGCCAAAGACTTCTCATGCTAGTGCCACACAACTGGTTTTAGGCAATTCGTGCTCATTTTGTGTGAAAGTGTAGTGATGCAAGGACTTATTATATCAATATGAGGTATTAGAATTTAGTATTCCCATTAGAATCAACTTCTCTTATCCCTAGTGGAGTGGCCACTATGAATGGGGCTATCATCCTGCTAGAGCGTTTGAGACCATGAGACTATGTCAAAGCCTTTTTCGAGACTTAAGGAACACAAACGAGCCATGGGCACGTCTAGAGAAAGGAGTCGCCACCCAATTATTCAATTGGGAATGAATAGGAGCAATTTGATCCCTCACTTCGGGACCTAAACTATCTTTATCCCTTTCGAGATGGGTTCACGAAGTTAGGCATCAGTCTTTCGACCCGCCTAGATACAAATCCGGCCTCTATTTGTGAAATACCAAATAGGAATAACTTGTGCTGTTACTTAGTCCACTTAGCGTTGTTCATTTTATGCACACATTCTCATTTTTTTCTTCATTAAGTGTATAAGGTGATTATTCAATCAAAACAGTAGTATATTCATACATGGAAAGAGGGAAGAATAGATTACACTACAACCATTGTTATTCAAGAATAAAATAGTCCATGCTTTAAACATTCATTCTAAGTAATGGTCGCTCACCATCAATTTGAGTCCACCCATGGCATCACACAATTACACTTCTTAATATAAAAACATTCACATATAAACAATCAAATAAAGCCATAATCTAATATCATGGCATTCTAGCCTAGATTTTGATAAATTCTATCATGGCAATTCTACCTATTGCTTATTCTAGCATAATTCATATCATGATATTTCTAACCTAACATGGCATTCAGGGCATATTCTAGCCTAATCATGGCATTTCTAGCCTAATTCAAACAATTGAAATCAATCATGGCTATTCTAGCTCAAACAAGACATTCAACGGCAAAATAGTAATTCTTACATATTCTATGCTATTTCCTAGCATTCATTAAAGCAAATAAATTTTTTTAGTATGATTCTAATCATGTGCTCTCAAGAATGATTCCAAACAGGTTCTCTTAGTTTATGATTCTAAGCATTCATAAATAGAGAAAATTCCTAAGCATGATTTGAAAAAAGGGAAGATTGCGGACTTACCTCGACACGCTTATCCATCTTACAAAACAAATTGGGTTAGCACACTTCATAATAATCCTAATTATACACCTAAGCATAAAATTAAACCCTAAAAATACTTTTCTCTAAGCAAGAAAGATAAAAGAGAAAATGGGAGGGAGGAGAGAATTTTGCTCTCATGACGTATCCTTTTCGGGTTTAAAGCAATAAAAACACTTGAAAAAATATTTATACTGGAAAAGGCCTCTCGAATTCTCAAGCATGTCTTCAAGAGGGAGAAAGATGATTGTATCCGACAATCAGTGTGAATTCTAAAGTAAGAGATGGGAGGTTTATATAAGAGTGGGGTGAATATGAAAAAGGAAGCTTTTCAAGCTAATTTCTGAAAATAAGCCAACTAGGGTCGGGTGGCCATCTCTAGACGGTCGGGCAGCCATCTAATAGACAACCAGCTGTTGGCCAATAGCTGAGCGACTGTCAGATGACTAAGTTGTTATCTTGGACAGCTGAGCCACTGTTTGCTGGCCCGCCAGTCAATATTTCTTCGACCTTTTCCTTTTTTGTCACCCTTTGATACAATCCCTTCAGTTCTTTGTTCCTTTGATCGCACATAGCTTCTTGAGTTCAACTCCAATTTATGATCCATAAATTTCTACGAAAACTAGACATCCGTAGCTTTGCAATGGTATATGACTCATCATTAGATTCCTCTTGAATTAATTTATGTGATTTTTCAAATTCATATGTTAATTTTCGAGGCCTTTCACCAACTTCTTCTCACCCTTCTCTTCTTGGCCCTCAAGGGCATTTTGGTCATTTTTTTATCAACATTCATCTTCATTCATTCATCGAGCCTAAAAAATTTAGTGTCTACAACTACATATGATATTTGGCCTTCATTCTCTTCTCATCAATCAAAGCCAACTATCTATTTTCCATCCACTTCCCCTTAGAAATTTTTGCTTTTATCAAAACCATCACTGATTTTATTTCCACCTCAATTGGTAGGACTGCTTATGAACCTAAAACCAACAAGAAGGGCATCATGTTTGTAACGTTTACTAGGTGTGGTTCTATAACCTCACAACATAAATAACAGCTTCTCAACCCAATCTTTGTATGTCTGTACTGCCTTGGCCAACATCTTCTTAGCTGCTTCTATCACTCCATTCACTTCTGTTCAATAGAGAGACGACTTATGATGTTTAATCCCATACTTCTCAAACAAGGCCTTAGTCTCAGGTTGAAAATGAACCCCATTATTAGTCATGATATGATATGGCACTCCAAATCTGTATATGATATTCTTCTAAATGAAGCTCACCGTATATCTTGCCCCCAGTTTACTATAAGACTTGACTTCTATCCATTTAGTGAAATAGCCAATCGCCACTACTATATATCGATGCCTATTAGCGGCTAATGGCCTTATCTTGCTTATGATGTCGATGCCCCATGCAGCAAAAGCTTGTGGTGCTGCCATTCCTTGCAATTCTAATGGTGGCTGGTGAATCAAAATTCCATTGATTTGGCACTGGTGACAACTCTTCACAAACTGGATACAATCTGTCTCCATGGTTAGCCAATAGAAACCTTGTCTCATGATCTTCCTTGCTAGCATTAGCCCATTCATGTGTGGCCCATATGCACCACTATGGATTTCTTCCATAAGCTTTCTCACTTGTTTCTCATCAACACATCTCAATTGCACCCGTTTTGACCATTTGTTCGTACATCACTCCCTGATGACAAGCAAACTATTGGCCAACCGTCATAGCATAGCCCTATCTTTCCTACTAGCCTCCTCTGGTAGAATTCTTTCTTTCAAGTATCTCTTCAGATTGTAGAACCATGGCTTTTCATCTACTTTGACTTCCATTACCTGGGGTTCCATGTAGCATGGACCCTCTACTGGCAATATCACAATTGGTGTCACTGATAACTCTTGAGTACTTACCCAAACTGATGCCAAAGAAACTAAGGCATCTGCCATTTGGTTCTTATTTCTAGGCAAATTGGTGAAGGTCCAATGCTTGAACCTCCTAATCAACCTTCTAATGTGCTCAAGATACGGTTTAAGCCTTCCTTCCCTTGGATCCCAATCTTTATTGGCTTGCAAGATGACTAACTTTGAATCACCTAACACTTATACTTCATCAATTGCCATCATGATTAAGATCTCCAACCTAAAGGCATAGGCTTTATACTCAACCATGTTATTGATGACTCTAAACTCCAACTTCTTAGCAAAAGGGATGACTTCTTTGGTCGGTGAGACTAGAATAACTCCTATTCTAGCACCATTTCTATTGATAGCTTTATCAAAGAACATCCTCTATCCCAGTATTAAGATTACGTCTAGATGTTCGTCCAAAAATCTAATTCCCATGGTTCCTTGTCATCAATCAAATTCATGGCAAAGGACTTTGCAACAACTCTTATTTTCAACACCTTTTTAGTGACGTGTTCGATGCCAAATTCTGACAATTGAACCAACCATCTTGCTAACTTCCCCACCATTGATAGTGTTTCATAGAGATACTTTATTGGGTCCTCGTTCAATATAGTCTTAATCTTGTAAGACTGAAAATAATACCTCAACTTCTTTGAAAGCCACGCCATGGCTAAGCATGTCTTTTTCACATAACTATACTTCATCTCATAGAGTAGCAACTTCTTGCTAAGATAATTAACGGCATGCTCCACACGGTTCTTGTCTTCTTGCCAAGTTTTGACGATTTAAGACTGGTGAATTTTGCAAATACTTCTTAATCTTCCTAAACGCCTTTTGGCATGACTCATTCCATGTCATCGATTGGTCCCTCACTAAAAGCCTAAAGATTGGTGCACAAACTATCGTCTGCTTAGCAATGAATCAATTGATGTATTGGATCTTCCCAAGAAACCCTCAAACTTCTTTCTCCATCTTGGGCGATAGCATCTTAATGATTCCCTTAACCTTGTCATGATCTACCTTTATCCCCTTCTTGCCAACTATAAACCTGAATAGCTTACCTGAGGTGACTCTTGATGCGTTCGAAACTAGCAAGTATACTAGTCACACAAGTAATAAAGTGATGAGTAAGATATCGTTCCCACGAGGATTGATTCTAATTAAATTTGTTATTCGAAAGCAAAAACAAAGTAAATGGGAGGTTTTGTTGATTGATTAACTAAGTGAAATAATAATACTGAAAGCGGTGGAAATAGCGGCGGAACAAATAACAAGTTTAATTCGAAGTGAAATCAACTCGGAATGGGGGTTAACACAGAGCTAGGTGAATATGTGACAGCAGGTGGCTCAGAAACGGAGGAACTTCCTATAGTGAAGAAGGGGAAATGATATGATTTGCGAATAACCTTAGATTGTCTCCAATACAGCTTGAGTTATCACCGGAGTACTACACTCTGTTATCCCTCTTTCCTACTTTTTGTTAATAAATAGGCTCTTTACTTACTCTCTATCCATTAAACAACCTAGAACAAGCTCTCTAAATTTAATTCAATGGATGCATTTCGATTAGAAAGATAGGTTGATCTAAGCAATAAACACACAAGCTCGGATTATTTAACTTAGGTTGTATTCTCCAATTGCAATCACTGATCACAATTTTGCTACTAAGGATTAGAAATTCAAGACAATTACGGATCAAGATTTCTAGTCTAGCAATAGACAATATCCAGATTATATTTAATTGGCCACCCAAATACAATCCAGCAAGCAATCATAAGCATTAAATATGGGAGAATACAAGCAATTCAATTAGAGAATTGGATAACAATTCCTTACACAATCAACTTACAAAAACCATATCAGGGGCTTTGAAATCACCCTCAACCAATTCAGATTCAGTTACACATGTTTAAGAACGTGGTAAATATAATACAACATGAAGACATTCCAGAAAATGAAAGGGAAGGGAAAAACTTAGCAAATTTGATGTAATTCTTTTTGGATTGTAGTTCTTTCTCTTTCCAAGCTTCCTTTCTCCTTCAAGAACTCCAGGAGATGAAAGAATTCCAGAGCTGCAGCCTCCTCCCACGTTTTCCCCTCTTCAAGTTATGAAAATAAAACCCTAAAATGTGTTTAAATACTCTGCTACAGTAACGTGCTACAGTGTCCCGTATTATACATGCTACAGTGATGTGTGGAATTACATTTCTACACTTCTCACACTGTTTTGATTACAACTTTCGGTACACTGAATGGATTCATAAACCGTAAATTTCTCAAAAAAGTAGACTTCGAGAGCTTTTCAACGGTATATGATATGTCATCGGGTTCATTGTATATCAATACAATTAAATCCGAGAAGATCACTGACTAGCAGAGGTGAAAATGAAGGTTTTTACTCCATTTTTGTGCAAGTTGCTCCAAAACTCCTACAAACATCAAAACCACACAAAAACATAAAATACCAAGGAATATAGCAAAGAAACATGGACGAATTGATATAAAAGTAATACATAAATAGACACCTATCAAATTCCCCCCACTTAGACTTTGCTAGTCCTCGAGCAACTAAAATGATACGAAACAAAACTAAACCGAAACAGAATCAAAGAAAAATTAAAACACACACAAATGCTTCAACTTGCAAATAGGCCTCAAAGATTGTACTTATTATAACCCAAGGAAAACTTCAAAATAATGCACTTGATCAAGAATTTTATCTCAAAGATTAGTTTCGCTTCACTTCAATTCCTCAAGTGTGTGTGTGTATAGCCATTCTCACCTAATCACTTGTAACCCGGATGAGTTTATGCATAAAAATGAATCATATTTAATATTGAAGATGTGTATATAAATGAACTCCATAGGCCTGCTTTTCAAGTCACTCTCTACTAATGTAGACATGCACAACACTAAGGATCAAGTAGGACTTTATTAAGCTTGTAACGTTTGGCTTGGGTGAAGGTATGATAAAGGATAATACTTTGGCTCAAATCACCCACAAACACATAAATCATTCAAGACTATGTAGAGCTCAAGCCTATAACAAAACTTCATTTCAATTCACCAGGTTACTCCCCCAAACTTATTTAGAACACTCAATCTTTTTTTTTCGCAGAAAACAAAAGAAAACTACACCCCCACCCTTTGTTGTTTCATTCTTTTTAAGAACACTTAAGGGTATAGATCTCTTATTCTTCTTCTTTTGTTCTCTCTTTTTTTTTCTTTTTTTTTATATTACACTTCCCCTCCCCCACACTTAAACAACACATTATCCTCAATGTGTAAGTACGTGGACGATAAGTACAGATTTTTTTTTTTTTTTACAAACATAATAGAACTCACTTGCATTGCTCATGACACATCCCAACCTCCTCTAACTTCCCAAAACCAGAACATAGCTCAGAATTTAATTGTGAATGATCTACATGCTCATAGGTAAGGGATAAACTATTTGGAACAAATTCATTTTAGGTTAGGAAATCTTTTAGTGAGTTAACAAAGAAAAAGTTTTACAAAGATGGCCTAAATCATTACCCCAATGTTGCACAGCCTAGGATTTCGCCTCGAGTGACCATCAAACAAGTTCTAGAATTCATTGAAATCTGAAGAAACATTTAAATTACATAAACTTTCTCTAGTGAACAAATAACTCAGTGATAATAGCTCAGTGCTCAATGTTGCGCAAGGAATCAAAAGCAAAGCGAAAACCAATAAACATTTCAAGCACACAGATCCATGCATCATTTTTCATTTTCCAAGAGTTATTCTTAATTCAATCATTGCCTTATCATTGGCCCATAAAATGCAAGAGAAGAGGTACGTGGCATTGTTACACTTGAGTCAAGATTGTATATTTCAACAATCCTTAGGACCAGTAGCCCGCAGACTTAAGGTTTCCAGCTATATACCTTTATTATGAAAGAACAAAACAAGAAACAAGACACTTCAAACAACATGAAATAAACAAACTACAGATTTATTGAAAGAGAATGCGTTTCAAGAGTTAAGAAAACCCATATTCTGCCATTCTCAGGTTTTTCCACAATGTTTTTTTTTCGAATCGAAACTGATAAAGACAAAAACACACAACTCGAAATTACATAAAACTAACTTACTCAGAAAATAATAAAGTCCAACAAATCAGCAAACACAAACAAGTCAGTTAGAATGGGTCTAAAAAGTTTAGAAGTTAGCCTCCTTATTCAGCCATTATGGATTAAAGAAATCCAGAATGCGTTTCAAGAGAACTTAAACTTTTTAATCCACCACTCTAAAAGCCAAGATTAGAAAATATTACCTGGGGTGAGAGAAACAACCTGAAAAAAAAACTCAACTCAAATAAACACAATAAAGAGAAAGCAAACGAAAATGAAGCAAACCAGTAGATAGAGATTACAGATGGAGCGTTAAATCCAGTTTACGCCTCTTATTGCCTTCTCCAAACCAATCTATCCGAGATATTATTGGATCAGGCGAATAGACGAATGCTTGTAATTTGTCAATTAACTCCCCTGCAGTTGAAGCTGTAACCAGGATTTGCCTCGCCGACTGTGAGATGAAGTTTTTTCTACTGCTTGATCAAGAAAAGACAACAAACCATCAAAAAAATTATTGACATTTAACAAACCAATGGGTTTTTTATGGATATTTAGCTGTGCCCAAGAGGTGATTTGAAATATCTCCTCTAATGTGCCATAACCACCGGGTAAAGCTATAAATGCAACAGACTTAACAATCATATGTGCAATACGCTCATGCATGCTAGAGACTTGTAACTCTTCCCAGATTGTGTTGCCTACGATATCTCGTACAGCTAATGGTTTAGGGATAATGCCGAGAACTTTGCTCCCTCCTAGGGATGCAGCTGTTGACACACACCCCATTAACCCAAGACTACCCCCTCCATAATCAAATTAATACCCCTCGCAGCTAATGTCCTACCAAGATCAAGAGCTGCTGTGGTAAACTCTCCATCTTTACCAAATTGCGATCCGCAAATTACGCATATATTGCGAAATCGCCGAATTGGTGTTTTCTCCATTTCTACAAGTGCTCTAATCTTGTGTAAGACAAGTTAGATATTATGCTTTTCAATTGCAAGACAGGTTATGGAATGACATATGAAAATATGCAGAATGTATATATACACCCATAAAACTCTCAATTTTTGACACATGGGGACATACTTTCGGTGGGGGTTGCTCGATGCAGATTTATCGCCCCAAGATTTGAAAAAATGAGATATGCTTTCGGCGTGGTTTGACAAAACCTACACACTTGTCTCCCACGTGAAGCATGAAAAATGGAAATATATTTTCGGTGGGGTTTGACAAAACCACCACACTTGTCTCCCACCTGAAGCATGAAAAGTAGAGATATACTTTCGGCGGAGGTTGACAAAACCTCCACACTCGTCTCCACGTGTGCTTATGACATGGGGTAGTCCTATGGTTTGTCAAAAAAAAAACTTGAAATTAAAACAAACAAAATCAACAAACAACAACAACACAAAAACAACATTGAAAATCAGATCAAACGAAACAAGAAAGAAATAAAATTCGACAACAACAACACACATTCAAATATACAAGTATTTGTGATTGTGGCTCACATCTTCCTCTGGTTTTACGTCCAGTAACGGCTGAAACGCCTTCTATGAGTCGGGGATTTGCTTCCCATCCAGTTTTCTTATAAACTGGCAAACCGGGTTGTTTTTAGTCAGATTCCCTAGACTATAACACTGCAATTCATCACGAAATTGTGTCCATAGATTAAGCAATTCACGCTAAACAAGTCTACAAGAATGTGACTCAAGAGTTAATAAAACATTATCCAGCGACTCATTGCTCAAACCATTCTTAATAAATGAAAGTTTATATTCTCTATTCCTGGACGCAAAACCTAATGAACGACAAGTCTGGTTACAATTTCATCTAGCACATTTATAACATACTTGTAACCTTTTCGCTCTTCGCCTCTTGGCGTAGTAGCTTTTTCCTAGACCAGGCATGTATTTTGCGAGATTAATGTCCGGCTCACAGGACAATCTCACCTTGCCATCGGATATCAGCAGGCACATTTAGGAGCATCAACGCCCAAAGTCTAGTCATCCGTACTTTATAAATTTTAGACATAGCATTTTGAGGAAGTGAAGGGAAATATTTACGAAGGTTCGACAGAAAGATATCGGCATCCATTAAAGAGGAGAAAAGAAGAGATATTACCGATAATGCGATCGGGTTTGTTTTTCTCCAAGATATGCACGTTTCAAACCTTTGGTGAATGACTTCAACTTCCGTTTGGATGTTTGCACAAGCTGCTGCACAAATGAGCTCAAAGCACAGAGTAATCAAATTAAACAAAAGAAAGGACAAGAAAAGAGCAGAAACGATACTAAAGACACATAAAAGAGATAATACCACATAGCAACAAGTTCAAAAACAGTAAAAAATATAAAACAAATAAGACAGATGGCAAAGAGAGATAAAACCTGGTCAATTTGATGGTCTACGAAAGGAATCTCCTCGAGACACAAAAATTGATCATTATTCCTTATTTTATTTTTCTTTTCTTTTCTTTTTTTAATTTATTTTACAAAAACATTGGGTTGCCTCCCAATACGCGCTTGGTTTAACGTCCTCAGCCCGACGTTGGTTCCATCATGGGAGGATCCAATTTTTGTTGTGCTTCTCTAATGGGCTTGGATCCCTCTTCTAACAAGATACGGTCAATGCATATGGATGGGCCTTGGATTTCAACAATTGTCCACTCAATAGCTATTTTGTGATCTGTAAGTATTCGGACGAGTTTCTCTTCTTGTATTCGTGCAAGCCCCATTTCCATTGTAACTCGCAAAGTATCATTCTCACCCAAGAATTCATAATTCAAATGATCTGGAAGTGACTCAAGCTCCAAGGTATTGGCTTTCATCACAGAAGGAAGAAGTTTCTCATTAGATAAAGGCAATTCAATGTACGAAACATCATACCTATTTGTGGTGATAGCTATAGTTTCATCCAAGCTTGTCATAGCTTCCTCCATTTCTTTAGACACTTGAATCAGCTTTCTTGGTTCTTTGAAACTTTCTATCCTT
>SNVD02004229.1:0-12500 GCA_013180625.2 Boswellia sacra
AGTTTAGGGTTTAGGGTTTAGGGTTTAGGGTTTAGGGTTTAGGGTTTAGTGTTTAGGGTTTAGGGTTTTTAGGGTTTAGGGTTTAGGGTTTAGGGTTTAGGGTTTAGGGTTTAGGGGAGCGGAAAATTTTTCTCTCAAATGACACCGCCGGAGTTACTGTTCACCTCGCCGGTTTTGTGAGTTAGGTCTTAGGATTTACGCATATTGTAGATATAAGCACGATAATCAAACTTTCCTTCTTGAGCCTTTGGAGATTTTGACTGGAAGACGTTCAAATCTGTGCAAGAAGACTATCGGTTTTCACTATTCACTCGCCTCAGGTGGCGAGTGAATAGTCACCACCAGCGTAGTCACCTTCGTTTCGGCCCAATCTACAATTCTTCTTTCAGCGCCGAAACCTGGTTCGACTGTCTTCTACCCCGTTCACGACCTTTTTTAATTACTGTTCATTACCGGTTTTCTCTTGGACGGCAAGTGGGTCGTCACCTCCGGCATCAGTCTGTAGATCAGGAGTCGTCAATCAACTTTCCCTTGTGTTGCGTTGTCAGATTCTCAGTTTTTTCTCCTGAAATCGCATTTTTCTTTTCGGGAAATACTATTCCTGAAGGCGGAGGTACTGTTCATCCGGTGGCACTATTCACCGATCCTGGCAGGTTGATCCTCGTCCTATTTCATGCATACTTGCTTCTTGGTCGACCATCAAATTCCTTGTGGATAATAAAATCTAAGGAGCGACGTCGACGAGAACCATTCATCAGTTTTATTTCATGCCCGATTTGGTGACCGGTATGCTCACCCTCTACTACAATTTCACTTTATCATCTTTCGCTTATTAAACTGTTGTGAATTTGCTATTTTGTGTACACTGGTTGTTTGGACTGTTGGTATTTGGATTGTTGGTTGGATTCTTTGGAGTTCTCGTCTGGTTTGGGTTGTTTGCTACTTGGAGTTTTTTTCACCATTTTTTTCCTAGCCTGCACCCCACCATCTCCACCATGGCCGCCCCCGCCACTACCAAACCTAACCAGCCAAAACACCCACCTCGTGACACTCAAACACACCCACCTACTCGAAAAACCACCCACACACAATTTTTACCTAAAACACCTGGTTCTTGGGCTGACAGGATTCGGGTTACTGAGGCTAACACTAGATTTCACCTTGACCCGATAGCCAAAAAGGTCCCAGGTTCGATCCTTGAGCTCCCAGATGATTTGGTAGATGATGCTGGGGCTGATTGGCTACGCTGTATTATGGGATTCTTTCCGGGATATACTATGCCTTTTCAGGCTGCACGTTCCATTGCCATGCGTGCATGGAAATCTAGTGGTTTAGAGGATGTCCGCTCTACTGGGACAGGCTTCTTGATATTCAGATTCAGGACCGTAGAGGAGGTCCATGACATTTTAGAAAGAGGACCATGGATGTTTGGTGGGAAGCACATCATTCTCCAACAGTGGAATCCTCACTTCTCCTTTGACCAGAGTAGGATCTCCAGGATCCCAGTCTGGGTTCGCTTGCATGGGCTACCATTTCCTCTGTGGTCAGCCAAAGCTCTTAGTGCTGTTTCGAGTATGGTTGGTCGACCATTATCTTGTGACAAGATGACATATGAGCGGACTCGGTTATCTTCTGCCCGGGTTTGTGTTGAGATAGATGCGGAGCATTCTCCAGTGCAGGACTTTGAGATCCGGTGTAAGCTATCCTCTGAGCCTATCAAGATCAGAGTAGAATATGAATGGAAACCGAAACGTTGTCCTAAGTGTTGCTTATTTGGACATACCTGTCATGTGCCGGTTGTGCATCCTACATCTCGTGAGGCTAAGACGCCAGTTTCTACTTCAGTCCCCACCTCGAGGGACAAGGGAAAGGCTATAGCCCCTGATGTTACAGAAGTTGATCATAATGAGCATTCAGCTTCTACCTTAGCAATTGTGGGACCAGTTGCTATTGACAGGGCTTTGGTGACTATTGCTAAGGATGATATTTCATCATCGGATCCGGATTCAGAGTCTGAGACGGCTCCGGATTCACTTGCTATTGTTAAGACAGATCAGTTTCGGCCTGGGCCTTATCACTTGCCGGAGTGTACTATAAACAAGTAGGCTTCCTTGTCTGATGATCCATCGACTCCATCATCCTCAGAAGCTAACTCTTAGACTCTTAATATATCACCATTAGATAGCATACAGCCTACTGATCCTTTTCTTGAGGCAGAGGGTAAGCAGGTCCAACAAGATTGGAGGAGGCAAAGGGGTCGGGGGCGCAATAGCCCTGCTGAGAGTTTTTCCAGTTTGTGATTGTTCCAGTTTCCTATGATAGGAAGTTGGAATGTTAGAGGCCTAAATGGATTCTCTACGCAGCGGGCAGTTAGGAATTGGATTTCTAGATTCTCCCTGAGTATAATTGGTCTCTTGGAAACTAAGGTTGAACAGCAGCATCTTGATTCGGTTGTTTCTACAGTTTGTCCCTCTTGGGGGTTTTTGTCGAACGTCACTGATTCGGTTGCATGCAGAATCTTAGTCTGTTGGGATCCTACGTTGTATAGCTTGAGCAGCTTACAATGTTCTCCCAAGTGGATGGTTTGTCGGGTTACCTGTTTATCCGATAATATTTCTTTTGGGCTGGTCTTTGTTTATGGTTCTAATGACCCGGGTATTCGTCGGCAGTTATGGGACTCCATCAGAGATCAGGCTGCAGCTTTTGGTGATTTACCTTGGATGGCATTAGGTGATTTCAATGCTATCTTGAGGTCTTCAGACAGGGTTGGTGGGGATCAATCTTGGCATGGTTATATGGATGAGTTTGGGCAGTGTGTTCATGATGCGGAGTTGATTAGGGTTCCATCTTCTGGGCTTCGTTACACTTGGCATAATGGACAGCAAGGAGAGGGGACTATCTTGAGAACACTGGACTGGAGCTTTGGTAGTTCTTCCTGGCTCTCGACTTGGCCGGGTACCTTTTCAGAGATCCTCCCTAGAGATGTCTCTGATCATTGTGCTATGGTTATCCGGATTACAGATGAACGACACCGAGGGCCCACCTCTTTTAAATTTCTGAATTTCTGGGCTGATCGTGAGGATTTTCTAGGGATTGTTCAGAGGGTTTGGGATTCTCCAGTAAATGGCAACCCCATGTATTGTTTCACTCAGAAGTTAGGTATGCTGAAGCGAGAACTTAAGACTCTCCATGGTCGAACTTCTAGTAACATTTATAGCAGGGTTATTGAGGCTCGGGCACAGTGGGCTGCAGCTCAGGCTGCTCTAGATGCGGACCCATTTTCAGTAGAATGCATTTCTGCTAAGAAAGATCTCTGCAAGCAATACTTTAGACTTTGTCAGGATGAGGAGGCTTTCTTTCGTCAAAGATCCAGAGTTCAGTGGCTCACTTTAGGGGATAAAAATACTAAGTTTTTTCACAGATCTTTGATCCATCGACAAGTCAGAAATCGGATTCATCAGCTTGAGGATGAGGATGGTACAGTGATTGCCGATCGGAGCGGTTTAGGTAGCCTGGCAGTGGATTTTTTTTCAGAGGCTCCTCACTGCTCCTATACGACCTTCTGTCGCGGATGCTTCTAGGTTCTTTTCTGGGAGGATTTCGGAGGCGATGTTGCCTTCCTTGGTTTGCCCTATTACCGATGACGAGATCAAGACAGCTTTGTTCTCCATCCCTGATGATAAAGCTCCTGGGCCAGATGGATATACCTCTCTGTTTTTTAAGAAAGCATGGGGGATTATTGGTGCAGAGTTTAGAGCCGCTGTGCGACATTTTTTTGCTACCTGTCGGATGCCTAGGTGTGTTAATGCTACCAAGATTGCTCTGATTCCCAAGGTGGAGCGCCCGAGGACCATGAATGACTTTAGACCGATTTCCTGCTGTAATGTGCTTTATAAGTGTATGATAAGTGTATCTCAAAAGTGATTGTGAATCGGTTCAAAACAGTCTTACCTGATGTAATTGGGAGTTCACAATCTGCCTTTGTCCCAGGAAGGAGGATTTCTGATGCCATTTTGCTGACACAGGAGCTCATGCACAATAACCACCTTGGGAGTTCACCGCCGCGGTGTGCTCTTAAAGTGGACCTTCGCAAAGCTTTTGATACAGTCAGCTGGGATTTCATTTGTGTGGGGCTACGGACTATTGGTATTCCAGAGTGTATGATTCAATGGATAGGGACCTGCTTATCTTCCGCACACTTCTCCATTTCGTTGAATGGGGAGCTCCATGGTTTCTTTACTGCATCCAGAGGAGTCCGACAGGGTGATCCTCTATCTCCTTACCTTTTCGTGTTAGCTATGGAGGGTTTGAGTGGTATTCTTCAAGAGGCTACATAGAGGCCGGGTTTCCACTTTCATTGGCGATGCCAGCAGGTATCCCTTACTCACCTTTGCTTTGCCGATGATCTGATGGTTTTTTGTAGAGCAGATGATGTTTCTGTAAAAGTGATCAGATGCTTTAGATGAGTTTGCATGGCTCTCCGGGTTGGTTACCAATTCAGCCAAGAGCCATGTCTTCTTCTCAGGGGTTAGTGAGGATAAGCAAATCGCTTTACAGGCTATCTTGGATTTTCAGATTGGCACTCTACCTGTTAGATATTTGGGAGTACCTTTGCTTAGTACTAGATTACGACTATCGGATTGTGAGCCTTTGATTGAGAGGATCGTGTCTAGAATCCGGTTATGGACTTCCGCGAGTCTGACTTATGCTGGTCGGCTCCAGCTAATCAAATCAGTGCTTTTTTCTATCCAGGTCTATTGGTCCTCCATGTTCATTCTGCCTACAGCAGTGGTGCGGAGGATTGAGGGTATTCTTGCAGCCTTTCTTTGGAGAGGTACTTCTCTCTCTCGTTTTGGGGCAAAGGTAGCATGGAGCTCGGTTTGTCACCCTTTAAAGGAGGGAGGTCTGGGGATAAAACGGGTTAAGGATTGGAACCGGGCGGCTATTTTGAAACACATTTGGAGATTGCTCTCGGACAAGTCCTCCACTTGGTCTTCGTGGGTTCACCATGTGCTTCTTCGAGGTCGGTCCTTTTGGCAGGTTCGGGTTACTTCTGGGGCATCCTGGTCTTGGCGGAAGATTCTTCTGAGCAGGGATTGGTGCAGAGGTAAATTTACCACTTGTATTGGAGATGGCAGGGACACCTCTCTGTGGCAGGATTATTGGCTTCCGCAGGGACCCCTATGTGATTTGTTTTCTTTTCGAACTCTATCATCCACGGGCCTACCATCGAATGCTAGGGTGTCGGATATTATTCAGGATGGGGATTGGAATTTTCCAATTGGAGGGTCGGATCTTCAGTTGATTTGGGACTCAATCACGTTTCATCCAACTATTGGGGCTTCTGATCATCAGGTTTGGAAGGGACACCCTTCGGGTATCTTTTCCATTGACTCAGCTTGGGATATTCTGCGGGCTAGACGATCGGTGAACTCTTTTCATCACTTGCTCTGGTTTCCGGGTCATGTCCCTAGACACTCTTTTATCCTTTGGCTCGCCTCTTTAGAGAGGTTGCATACTATGGATCGTCTTCGGCGTCATGGCACAATATCCTCTGCAACATGTGTTTTGTGTGGATCAGACACGGAGACACATGGACATCTATTCTTTCGTTGTCCATTTTCCTCTTCCATCTGGCGAGAGATGACAGCGAAGACTCTCATGACATGGCCATCCTTTTGTTGGGGTTCGCTTCTTCAGTGGTCCTCCCTTCATCTACAAAGTCGAAAGGATTTTCGACATGTGCTTGCACGGTTGGTTCTTTCTGCCACAGTTTATTTTATCTGGTATGAGAGGAACAATCGTATTTTTCAGTAGCGACGTTGTACTCGTCCAGAAATCACAGGGGATATTTATGATTTGATTCGGACTCGGGTTCTTGACTTGAAGGATAAATTTGTGATTTCTGCACAGTTTCGGGCCATTTGGGGCATAGTTGACTAGTTTGTTTCGGTAATTTTTGCCTAAGGCCTGCGTGCCTACCTTTGTTTTGTTTCTTGTTTTTTTGGGCTATTTTGGTCCTTTGTTGTTGCTTCGATCAGGTTTTTCTGCCCTTTTTGCATTTTGTGTCCTTTGCGACTTCCTTGGGGTATGCCCCTCGTATCATGTAAATTGGTTTTCTTTAATGTAATTATTAATTTTTTTCAAAAAAAAAAAAAGTTTAGGGTTTAGGGTTTAGGGTTTAGGTTTAGGGTTTAGGGTTTAGGGTTTAGGGTTTAGGGTTTAGGGGTTAGGGGTTAGGGTTTAGGGTTTAGGGTTTAGGGTTTAGGGGAGGAGAAATTCTCTCAACTTTTTCTCTGAACCAGCCGCCGGATTTTGGTCTCTACAGTCAATTTCCGGCATCATCCTTGAGCAAGAGTGGTGCCATCGGAAAGCTGACGGACTCACGATTCCAACGGTGTATGGTAGGTGGTCAGCCGCTGTCGGAAGTGGGAGAAATCAGCCGGAACAGTAACGCCACCAGGTATTTCTGCTCCTAGTTTCAATCGAACAGTCTGTACTCTTTTGCTCTTTTGGGAGGATCTAGCCGTTGGAATTGTGCTTATGATATGGCGTTGGAAAGCTGAGACATAGATGCTTCCAACCCTGACCGGTAAATTTGCTGGTGATTCCGGTGGCCGGAGATATCGCTGGTAACATTAGCGCCGTCGGATTCTGTTCTTGGCCTGCCAGATCGACCCAGCCGCACTCTTTTGCTTATACAGTACGATCTAGCCGTTGGATTTCAGCCTATCATACGGGGTTGGAAAGCTTAATTCCAGACGATTCCAACCCCATCTGGTTGATTGGTTAAAGTTTGGTGTTGAGGGAGATATCAGCCTGGACATTAACGCCCTGTTACTCGTTTCTGCACCTTCCTGATTGACGTTGTCGCGTTTTCTGCCCTATAGGGGTTGATCTAGCCGTTGGAATTGTGCTTATGATATGGCGTTGGAAAGCTGAGACATAGGTGCTTACAACCCTGACCGGCAAATTTGCTGGTGATTCCGGTGGCCGTAGATATCGCTGGTAACAGTAGCGCCGCCGGATTCTGTTCTTGGCTTGCCAGATCGACCCAGCCGCACTCTTTTGCTTATACAGAACGATCTAGCCGTTGGATTTTGGCCTATCATACGGCGTTGGAAAGATTATTTCCAGACGATTCTAACCCCATCTGGCTGGTTGGTTGAAGTTTTGTGTGGAGGGAGATATCAGCCTGGACATTAACGCCCTGTTACTCGTTTCTTCACCTACCTGATCGACGTTGTCACGCTTTCTGCCCTATACGGGTTGATCTAGCCGTTGGTTTTTGTCAGACCTACGGCGTTGGAAAGCTGAGAACAAGCTGATTCCATCCCCACCTGGCACATCACCAGAAGAGTTCAGAGGAGGGAGATATCGCCTGAAACAGAAGCTTTGCCGGAATTTCCTGGTTATAGTCTCTTTGATCCAGCCACGCTTTTTAGCCTCTATCGACCGATCCGGCCGCTGGATTTGAGTGTATCTTACAATATTGGAAGTAGTCAGACACACAATTTCAAAGGCATAGGTTGGTTAGTCCATTGATGCCTAACGAAGGTGATCTCTGTTGACAACCTTGCCTTCACGGGAATTTGGCTATCGATTGGTGACGGGTTTGCATTTCTTGTGCCTTTTCCTTGTTTCTTCTTTTGTGTTTGCTTTTGTTGATTTATTTTTAGTTGGGATATTGTTGAATTTGTGGCCTGGTTGATTTAATTGTTGGTTGGTATTTTGGAGGTTTGGTTGATTTGATTGTTGGTTGGTATTTTGGAATTTTGGAGTTTGTTTGGGTTGACTGCTTTGGGTTGGAGTTAACCACTATTTTGGAGTTTTGGTTGATTTGATTGTTGATTGGTGATTTGGAATTTTGGAGTTGTTTGGGTTGTTTGCTTCGGGTTTTGAGTTACCCACTATTTTCACCGCTCATTTTCCTAGCTTGTACTACACTGTCCTTACCATGGCCACCTCCGCACCTACCAAAATTAACCAGCCCCAACGCCCACCTCATACCACTCAAACACATCCACCGACTCAAAACACTACCCACACACAACCTTTACCCAAACAACCTGGCTCTTGGGCTGATAGGGTTCGGGTTACTGAGGCTAGCTCTAGATTTTCTCTTGACTCGATACCCCAAAAGGTCCCAGGTTCGATTCTTGAGCTCCCTGATGATATGGTTGATGATGCTGGGGCTGATTGGATGCGGTGTATTGTGGGATTTTTTTCAGGATATACTATGCCTTTCCATGCCGCACGCTCCATTGCTATGCGTGCATGGCAATCTAGTGGTTTGGAGGATGTCCGCTCTACGGGGACAGGTTTTTTGATATTCAGATTCAGAACTATAGAGGATGTTCATGCTATTTTAGAGAGGGGGCCTTGGATGTTTGGTGGGAAGCACATCATCCTCCAGCAGTGGAATCCTCATTTCTCTTTTGACCAGCGTAGGATTTCCAGGATTCCAGTATGGGTTCGGTTACATGGATTACCATTTCCACTGTGGTCAGCTAGAGCACTCAGTGCTGTTTCTAGTATGGTTGGCCGGCCATTATCATGTGACAGGATGACGTATGAGCATACCAGGTTATCCTATGCTAGGGTTTGTGTTGAGGTGGATGCGGAGCATCCCCCAGTGAAGGACTTTGAGATCCGGTGTAAGCTATCCTCTGAGCCTATAAAGATCAGAGTGGAATATGAGTGGAAACCGAAACGATGTTCCAAATGTTGCCTGTTTGGCCATACCTGTCCCGTGCCTGTTGTGCATTCCTCATCTAGAGAGGCCGAGGTGCCGGATACCACTACAGCCATTGTTTTGCATGAACATGGGAAGATGGGTGACCCTGCTATTGCAGCATTAGAGGCTGGTCAGGATCGGATTCTTGATGCAGATGTAACCCCAGTTCTACAGGACAAAGGTAAAGGCATTGCTACAGAATCCGCACCAGCAGGGCCTCTCGCTGCATTGACTTCGACTCCAGTGAATACGAAGTCAACTTCGATTGACAGGATCTTTGCTATGATGGGATCAGATATTGAAGTGCTCCTCCAACCCTATAGATGCTTTGACTGTTTCTTCAGGGATTGATCTTCCAGAGGGGTTTGTTGCTCCGGATCCTCCAAAATCTACTGTGACACATTTGGATAGTCGACCACCTGCCACTGTTCCAAAATCCACTGTTGCTCCTCCTGCTGGTAAGAGTAACAAAGGTCAGAGTAAAAAGGGTGGTAATGGGGGTAGAGGGGGCATGCGCCCCCGATGATTTTTCTTATTGATTTCTGAGTGTTTCCAGTTTTCTATGATAGGAAGTTGGAATATTAGAGGCCTTAACGGCTTCTCTACACAGCGAGCAGTTAGAAACTGGGTTTCTAAGTATTCTTTAGGTTTAATTGGTCTTTTAGAGACTAAGGTTGAACAGCAGCACCTTGCTTCAGTTGTTTCAGATACTTGTCCTTCTTGGAATTTCTTATCCAATGCCACTTTGTCCATTGCTTGTAGAATTTTGGTGTGTTGGGATCCTTCTTTGTACAGTTTGAGTGGTTTACAGTTTTCTCCACAGTGGATCGTTTGTCGGGTTACCAGATTATCAGATGAGATTTCTTTTGGTTTGATCTTTGTTTAGGGTTTAGGGTTTAGGGTTTAGGGTTTAGGGTTTAGGGTTTAGGGTTTAGGTTTTAGGGTTTAGGGTTTAGGGTTTAGGGTTAGGGTTTAGGGTTTAGGGTTTAGGTTTTTAGGGTTTAGGTTTTTAGGGTTTTAGGGTTTAGGGTTTAGGGTTTAGGGTTTAGGGTTTAGGGTTTAGGGTTTAGGGTTTAGGGTTTAGGGTTTAGGGTTTAGGGTTAGGTTTAGGGTTTAGGGTTTAGGGTTTAGGGTTTAGGGTTTAGGGTTTTTAGGGTTTAGGGTTTAGGGTTTTTAGGGTTTAGGGTTTTTAGGGTTTAGGGTTTAGGGTTTAGGGTTTTAGGGTTTAGGGTTTAGGGTTTAGGGTTTAGGGTTTAGGGTTTAGGGTTTAGGTTTAGGTTTTTAGGGTTTTAGGGTTTAGGGTTTAGGGTTTAGGGTTTAGGGTTTAGGGTTTAGGGAGATGTGTATAAGAGACAGGTTTAGGGTTTAGGGTTTAGGGTTAGGGTTTTAGGGTTTAGGGTTTAGGGTTTAGGGTTTAGGGTTTAGGGTTTAGGGTTTAGGGTTTAGGGTTTAGGGTTTAGGGTTTAGGGTTAGGGTTTAGGTTTATGGTTTAGGGTTTAGGGTTTAGGGTTTAGGGTTTAGGGTTTAGGGTTTAGGGTTTAGGGTTTAGGGTTTAGGGTTTAGGTTTAGGGTTTTAGGGTTTAGGTTTAGGGTTTAGGGTTTAGGGTTTAGGGTTTAGGGTTTAGGGTTTAGGGTTTAGGGTTTAGGGTTTAGGGTTTAGGGTTTAGGTTTTAGGTTTTAGGGTTTAGGTTTAGGGTTTAGGGTTTAGGGTTTAGGGTTTAGGGTTTAGGGTTTAGGGTTAAGGGTGTAGGGTTTAGGGTTTAGGGTTTAGGGTTTAGGGTTTAGGGTTTAGGGTTTAGGGTTTAGGGTTGAGGTTTTAGGGTTTAGGGTTTAGGGTTTAGGGTTTAGGGTTTAGGGTTTAGGGTTTAGGGTTTAGGGTTTAGGGTTTAGGGTTTAGGGTTTAGAGTTTAGGGTTTAGGGTTTAGGGTTTAGGGTTTAGGGTTTAGGGTTTAGGGTTTAGGGTTTAGGGTTTAGGGTTTAGGGTTTAGGGTTTAGGTTTTAGGGTTTAGGGTTTAGGGTATAGGGTTTAGGTTTAGGGTTTAGGGTTTAGGGTTTAGGGTTTAGGGTTTAGGGTTTAGGGTTTAGGGTTTAGGGTTTAGGGTTTAGGGTTTATGGTGTAGGGTTTAGGGTTTAGGGTTTAGGGTTTAGGGTTTAGGGTTTAGGGTTTAGGGTTTAGGGTTTAGGGTTTAGGGTTTAGGGAGGGTTTAGGGTTTAGGGAGGGAGGGAGGGAGAAAATTTTCTCTCAACTAGGGTCGCCGGAGTTACTGTTCACTCCGCTCTTTTGGCGAATCAGCCTTTGAGATTTACATATGTTGTAGATCAGAATATCCTGAGGAAACTTTCCTTCTTGACCCTCTTCAGATTCTGACCGGAAGGCGATCAAAACCGTCGAAAACAGTGTTCGGATTCACTATTCATCCGCTGTCAATCGGCGAGTGAAACAACACCTCCATCACTATCGTGTTGGCTTTAGCTCGATCTACAACTTTCCCTTCTTCAGCACCACCAGATTCGCACCGCAACACCTCCGTTCAAGGCTTTGAAGTTTTGGATATTTGACTATTCACCGCCACCTCTCGCCGGAAAACGGCGAGTTGCATCTCACCTCCATCAAATTATTATAGATCAGTCGACGATCTACAAGTTTCCCTTCATCAGCACCACCAAATTCGCGCCGCATCACCCCCGTTCAAGGCCACAAAGATTCGGATATACTATTCACCGCCTCCTCTCGCCGGAAAACGGCGAGTTGCATCTCACCTCCACCACCACCTTGTAGATCGAGCAATGCTGACCAACTTTCCCTTCTTGGGCGTCACCCGTTTCTAACCGCAAGTCCCTCAAATCACCATCTCTTCATTCGGGTGACACTATTCAACTCCGATTTCACTGTTCATGCTGCCGGTATCACTGTTCATCAACCCTTACCAGATTGTTCCTCAGGCTATTTCACACAACTTTGCCTTTTGGTCGAGCTGCATATTCCTTGTGGATTATCGTTTATAAAGAGATGTTGACTTTGGAAGCCGAGCCGCTTCGGTGACTGGTTTGCCTTCGTTCTCCCATCTCTTTTTTTATGATTGTGCATTGTATTTGATTTGTATTTACTGGATGGACCCACCTAAGGCAAGTGCTGGCTCTTGGGCTGACAAAGTTAAGATTACTGATTCGAGTAGTCGATGCAAACTGCTGGGGATTGCTCACAAGAAACCGGGTACAGTGCTTGAGATCCCAGATGAGATTGTCGATGAAATTGTGGCCGAATGGCGTAGATGTCTTGTTGGTTTCTTTCCGGGATATATGATGCCTTTTCATGCTGTTCGTTCGTTGGCCATGCGTGCATGGAAATCCAGCGGCTTGGAGGACGTCCGTTCCACAAACAACGGGTTTCTCATCTTCCGCTTCCAAACGGAGGATGAGGTTCATAACATCATTGCTCGCGGTCCTTGGATGTTCGGAGGTAAAACAATTATCTTACAACCTTGGAACCCGCATTTTAATTTTAATGCAAATCAATTGAGGTATTTTCCCGTTTGGATCCGCTTATATGGCCTGCCGTTCCCTTTATGGACAACCAAAGGTCTCAGCATTGTCTCCAGCATGGTTGGACAACCTATTTCTTGTGACAAGATGACTTCCGATCTTTCCAGATTGGAGTATGCGAGGGTATGTGTTCTTCTTGATGCAAAGCGCCCTCCGATCCAGAACTTTGAGTTCAAGTGCAAACTCTCTCCTGAGCCCATCCAAATTAAAGTCGAATATG
>SNVD02004233.1:0-20043 GCA_013180625.2 Boswellia sacra
ACCCTAAGAAGTAGGTCACTAAACATTATTAAAAACCCTAAGAAGTAGGTGCACTGAGGAGTGTTTTATCATAACATCATAAGGATGCTTTCTAGCTCTTGAATGGGCATATCCGCCCTTAGGTTGGCACATTAGCCCTTAAATGGGCACATCCACCTTTAGGTGGGCACATCCACCCTTAGGTGGGCACATCCGCCCTTAGATGGGCATATTAGCTCTTGAATAGGCATATTAGCCCTTGGATGGGCACATCTAACCTTAGAATTGGCATCTTAACACTTGGATGGGCACATCTACCCTCAGAATGGGCATCTCAGCACTTGAATGGGTGCACTTTTTTGTAGGAATAGAAAAGGAGAGAGAAATGATGAGATGTTTGATGGCATGAAGATGAAGACGAAGATGTCATCATGGACAAAGGAAAGATGAAACGAGAGTACTTTGTCGATCTTTGTGTCTTACAAACCTCTCCAAAGTTAGGGGTAAGTTATAGACATTGAATTTTTTAGGCTCAATGAATAAATTACGATAAATGTCGAGTAATAAAGATAACCAAAGTGCCCTTGGAGGTAAGAAAGAAGAAGTGAAAGGGAGTTTATGAAAAGTCTAGAAAACTGATATGTGACTTCAAAAAATCATAGAAATTAATCCAAGAGGAATCTAGTGATAAGTTATATAAAGTTGCAAAGCTATGGATGTCTAGATTTCATAAAAATCTATGAATTACAAATCAAAGTTGAATTAAAAAATGTTATGTGCGATCGAATAGGCAAAGGGCAAGAGGGACTACATTACAAAGTGAGAAAATAAGGGGGGATGAGGGAAACAGCCACCCGACTGTTGACCAATAATTGAGAATTTGTCAAAAAGTCGTCGACTATCTGATGGTCGATCGACTGTCTACCAACAATTGCCCGACTATTGGTGGCGTATTTTAGGAAATTTGCATAAAAATCCTTTCTTTTTTTTTTTTCTACTTCCATTTTCAACTTCACCCTTCTTCTATATAAACACCCCCTCTCCACACTTTTTAACACACCGATTATTGAACAAAATCATCTCTTCTCCCTCTTTAAGACACACTCAAGAATTCGAGAAGCCTTTTCTAGTATAAAGTTTTCAGGTGTTCTATTGCTCTAAACCCGGAAAGGGTACGTCTTGGGAGTAGTTCTCTCTTCTCCCCTCTTTTTTTCTCATTTACTTTTCTTTTATAAAATAAGCATGTTTAGGGTTTAATTTTATGTTTAGAAGCATGTCTAGGGTTATTATGAACTGTTCTAACCCTTATTTGTTTAGCCAGATGGATAAGCATGTCAAGATAAGTCTGTTGTTCCTTCTTTTTTAGAATCATGCTTAGGAGTTTAATTTCTTTATGAGTGCTTACAATTATACTTGGGAGCACATGATCAGAATCATGCTAAGAAAGACTTATATCTAATTTGATGTATGCTAGGAAATAGCATAGAACAGGTAAGGATTACCATTTTACCCTTAGATGCTATAATTGATTTCAACTGCTTGAAATTAGCTAGAATATGCTATGAATGTCATGATTAGGCTAAAAATGCCATGAATTAATATTGAATTATGCTAGAATAGCGATTACCACACTAGAATCTAAGCAGAAGTGCCAAGATACTAAATTATGGCTTTGTTTGATTTATAATTTATTTATTTATGAATGTATGAATGTTTGCAATATGATAGAAGTATTAATGGATGATATAATGAAGTGATGGTGGACTCATATTGATGGTGAAGGACCATTGCCTAGAATGCATGCTTAAATGAATGAATTTAGAGGCTCGTAGAAGTTGAATATACTCGGTTATGGTGGTAAGGAGTTCATCCTCTATTGAGTCTCAAATGAATCAATTTTAGTCTATATATCGAATTTATATAAGAAATGTACATTTTAGAATTTATTTTATTGAAGAATAAAAACGATGTAATCCTCTTCCCCTTCCCTCTTGGAAAAAATGTAACTCTATTCTCCTCTCTCTTTCTATGGATGTTTATATAATCGCTGTTGATTGAATAATCACCTCACATGTCTTAAAGAAAATAAAAATTGAATGTGTGCATAAAATCAATCACTTAAGCGAATTAAGTAACATGACGAATTATTCCTATTTGGTATTCCCTAGTAGAGGTCGGATCTTGATCTAGGCGGGTGGGGTGACTTGTATCTAACTTACCAAAGCTATTTATGAAGTGATAAGGGTAGTTTAGGTCCTGAAGTAAGGGATCAGATTGCCAACATTCATTCCCAATTGAATAATTGGGTGGCGACTCCATTCTCTAGACATGCCCATGGCTTGTTTGCATTCCCTTAAGTCTTAAAAAAGGCTTTGACACTATGGCGGGATGAAAGCTCAGTTCACAAAAACCATATATATCATCTAACGATGCATTATTTACAGATTTGGAATTTGGCATACAATTGTGACAGATAACGACACATAATTCAATAACCCAAAATTTAAGGAATTTTGTGCTCAACTCGGCATCATACATAAATTTTTCACACCTACCCACCCTCCGACCAATGGTCAGGTGGAAGCTGTTAACAAGGAGCTTAAGCATCTACTCAAAACTAAGCTTAAAGCTCATAAAGGCCTCTAGGCAAACAAACTCCATAACGTCCTATAGGCTTACACCATGACTCCTTGGACAATAATAGGAGAGACCTTTTTCTTACTAATATGTGGATCAGAGGCTATGGTTCCTATCAAAGTTGGGATGCCCATATTATGAGCACAACATTAAAATGAAATCTCTAATGCTGACCAGCCTCATCTTACCCTAGATTTGGTGGAAGAGCACCACAAGCAGTCTTAAGTCAAATTAGTTGCTTAGTAATAGCGGACCAGAAAGTATTATGATTCTAAGGTTAAGGAGAGACATTTCATCCCAGGAGACTTGGTGCTTCAATAGGTCATGCCAAACACATAAGAACCTAGTATGGGTGTGCTAGGACCTAATTGAGAAGGCCCCTATTAAGTGAAGGGTGTTCTCAAGTCAAATGCTTACCAATTGTTGAAAATGGATGGATCTGGTGTGAAACACCCATGGAATGCTAGCATTTAAAGAAATATTACAAATGATAATTGTCCAAGCAAATCTAGTGGATGACAAATTTTCTAACTTTCGATAAAAATAATAGCTACAATAAAGAAGGTGTATGTGTTATACGACTTTTATTTGTCATAACGACAATAGTCAGCACAAATTTGGTTGTATGCTCTTGTTAGACACTATCCATCTTCAGTAAAGTGTTTCATTTATGTTTCTAACAACTTCAACTAAACATTTTATAGCTCTAACCAGGTAGCTCGTAGCTTTAGCTAGACATTTTGCATCTTTAATTCAACGTTTTTACAGCTTCAAATAAACATCTTTAAGTGTTATGATACCTAAACAGCTATGCATGCCTCAATTAGGCATCTGGCCAACTTCAACTATACATTTCAATAAAGTGCTAAGACATCTTGACAAATACGCAACAATGATAATTGACAAAGGTAAAAATACTATTTCGATAGTAATGCATCATAAAACTGTTTACATGCTAAGTTAAAGGTCAACTATAAGGCTAAGTAATGTAACATCTCCAAGAGTAACTAAAACTACGCTAAATGCTGCAAAGGCCAAGCAGCATACGTTGGCATATTTTTGTCAATAGACACAAATTTGACCAACAACTTCACTGAGGTCCTCTATGAAATCCATGCCAACTTTGACCACAACTAGTACGCATCATCATTTGATGCCCACGAATGGGGCCTCCTCCTCCATCTTGCCTTACTATGTCATCAAAAATACCTTTTAGAGCGAGCATCAATGAGGTCAATATTGCATCGTAAAAAAGGCATGCACTGTGTTAGAATTATTTTCATTACCTCTGTCGTAGTTAAGATCCATGTATGGGTGAAGCGCCAAAATTGGGTTTGCATTGCCCGCTTGAGCAACTACTTCCACATTTTGGGTTGGTCCTTCAGGCAGAAGCTGGGCTTCGGGGTTAGCTTCCCCAATGCTTTCCACACCAATTTACTCTTCAACAAAAAGGTTTACGCTTACTTCTGGACATAGTGATCCGAGCAGTTGTCCCTTTGTACTTTCACGTATGGGTTTAGGTTTATCGTGATATGGAATGGGAATATGAACATTCTACTCGGGTAGAGGAACCTCATAAGGATTTGCTCAAACTTTCAGTTGGTTGAGCAGAGCATCAAACCAACCAATTCTAAAAGAAACATAGGAACTATCACTGCTTGATCTACTAAATGATTAGAGCCACTAGAACTCTCGTCCCCAAATGTTTGGTTGGTTAATTGACCATTGGAATTTCCATTATGTTACCTAGAATCTATGAAGCACCCAAAAAGTCTAACTCACTTACCAAAACTCAGCAACATACGTCAAGAAATAATTTGGAAAGGATCATATGCAACACAGCCGAAAAAAGCATATAGATTAGCAAACAATGAAATACACAAAAATTATACTACTGTAACAATCCAATAATGGCAGTCAAGTTTTATCATCAAAACATCAGGAAGAAATAAGTTGAAACCCATATCCTATCCTAGTAACATGCGAATCAACTAAGTCAAAACACAAGCATTAGCGAAGTTAGAAGAGATATTCCATGACCACGTGACGATTGTTCTGGTACAGAATCCAACTTCCTTTGAAATGCCTAAAAAAATTGCAAATATAAAGTAAAAAGAAGAGAAGTAGAATAGCGCTCTCTAACAACTCCTAGTACGTCATCACTCATGCACCCTCACCTCATCAGGCTTTGCTACAAGTTGGCTCCTAACCACTCCACTAGTAAGACTGCCACTAGTACTAGCTTTGATCGTGTTAGTAGCTACTGTTGTCATTATTGAAGTAGAAAATATACTTAGGGCTATACCAATATACCCAGTTCTCTCTTGTTGCTCGATATTTGTCAGATCTAATTACGGATATTAGAGAAGCATGTTGTTCTTGATCAATTACACCCAAACATCCATGGCCCATTCAGATGCCAATTTATCCAACTCAAGTTACTGATCCAAAACCACGATTCACCTGTTTTCCTGCCATGCATTCTTTGCACCATTGTTCCTTTTCTACTTCCAAGCTAGCTAACCTCTTCTTCAGGTCGATAATCAAGTTTGGTTTGATGTTAACTTACTTATCTTGTTAGCTATGAATGGATAGAGACCAATTTCCCCAATAATTGTGTCTTCAGATATCTCTGTTAGTCTATTAAAGACAGAAGTTTCACCTCCTACAAGGGCACTCTTATACATTTGGACAAAAGTGTCATCCCTATAATCAGCAGCGACCCCCTTTCCTGTAGTGAATTTTATCGAACTTTTTACAATCGCTGATTTCTTGTTGTGGCTTCCTCCAACAATTGTCTTATACAACTTATGTTTTTTTGGTGACTATTGTGTTGACCCAGGTATGGCAACCCAAGAGGGGGGGTGAATTGGGTTTTTATTTATCAAAACGGATTTAGAAAACTTTTCTTGAAAGATCAAAATTATTTAACTCTTTCTTTAAGAATAAAGGTGAAGAAGATGAAAATAGAATGCAATCAAGAGAATAGTAATAATGAACAATCACAAGTGCAGGTAAATGTAAAGAGGAAAGGGATAGAGAGAGTGCAGACTCATTTTACGTGGTTCGGCAAACCTTGCCTACGTCCACGGGCTCCCAGCTCCACGAGCTAAGCTTTCCACTAAGTTGTAGAAATCTTTACAACTTGCTTGATGAACAACCTCACCAAGACTTTTTTTTCCAACTCTTGATAACACCACACCAAGAGTTCTTCTTGATGAACAACCTCACCAAGGCAACTTCCTTCAACCCTTGATAAAACCACACTAAGAGTTCTTCTTGATGAACAACCTCACCAAGGCAACTTCCTTCAACCCTTGATAACACCACACCAAGAGTTCTTCTTGATGAACAACCTCACCAAGGCAACTTCCTTCAACTCTTGATAACACCCAACAAGAGTTCTCTCAAGGATAACTATTATCCTTTACAATAATATCTCACTCTCACCACAATACAAGAACAAAGATAATTTTTTCAACAAAAGTATAACTCTGCTTCAAGGAGTAGATAATAATAAAAAGCTCTCTAACTTGAATCTCTTGCTTTTTGCTTGATAAAATGCTTCTCTTGCACATAAATAAACATGTTAGTAAATCTCAGTGAATCAATGTGTATTGTTATCATCAAAATTATCATGTAGGCTTAGGGCTAACAATCTCCCCCTTTTTGATGATGACAAACCTTTGATTGCTTTAAAATATAATCTAAAATCAAGAATGAAAATAAAATCAACAATAAGCACAAAGAATGGCACTTGTTATGAATATAAGCAATCCAACTATTTCTCCCCCTTTTGTTATCATCAAAAAAATGTAATCAAATTAACTACTCCCCCTAAATAGATTCTCCCTCTTACCATATGCTATCATATTAAAGCAAAATTAAGACATATCCAACATGGCCTAATTCTCTTCTATTATGCTAAATCTATCTTGACTAAGGGGTTTAGTAAATATATCGGCTAATTGTTTATCGATGGGAACAAATTCTAAAGAAATATTACCTTTTTGCACATGCTCTCTAATAAAATGATGTCTAATCTCTATATGCTTAGTCCTAGAGTGTTGTATGGGATTTTTTGAAATGTTGATGGCACTTGTATTGTCACATTTGATGGGAATATAATCAAATACCACACCATAATCTTTTAAAATTTGTTTCATCCAAAGAGCTTGTGCACAACAACTTCCTACTGCAATATACTCGGCGTCCGCGGTTGATAATGCAACAGAATTTTGTTTTCTACTAAACCATGATACTAATGCATGTCCTAGAAAATGGCAAGAGCCACTAGTGCTCTTTCTATCAAGAAGACTTCCAGCAAAGTCCGCATCGGAATAACTAATTAGATCAAAATTATCACATTTAGGATACCAAAGACCTAGATTTATGTTTCCAAGAAGATATCTAAATATCCTTTTGACAGCTTTAAGGTGACATTCCTTTGGACAAGATTGAAATCTAGCACACATACACACACTAAACATAATATCAGGTCTACTAGCAGTTAAATACAAAAGAGAGCCAATCATACCTCGATATTTTGTTACCTCGATATTTTGTTACCTTAACATCTTTTCCTTTCTCATCTTTGTCAAGCTTGGTTAATGTACCCATAGGTGTGTTATATGTCCTTGAATTATCCATGCCAAACTTCTTGAGAAGATCTCTTGTGTATTTAGCTTGATTAATGAAGATCCCATCTATTGATTGCTTGATTTGAAGTCTAAGAAAGAAATTTAATTCTCCCATTAAGCTCATTTCAAATCAAGCAATCAAATAGAGACATTAGTAGCACCAAATATAATATCATGCACTTGAAAAATTCCTCACACATAGAGACATTAGTAGCACCAAATATAATATCATCAACATAGATTTGAACAATTAATAAATCATCATTTTTTGGTTTAACAAAAGAGTAGTATCAACTTTTTTCATTTCGAAACCATTATCAATGAGAAATTTGCTCAATCTATCATACCATGCTCTTGGTGCTTGTTTCAATCCATAAAGTGCCTTTTTGAGTTTGAAAACATGGTTTGGAAATCATGATTTTGAAAACCAAGAGGTTGCTCTACATATACTTCCTCCAAAATATAACCATTTAAAAATACACTTTTGACATCCCTTTGATATAATGTAAAATTTTTATAACATGCAAATGCACACAACATTCTAATTGATTCTAATCTAGCAACCGGTGCAAAAGTTTCCTCATAATCAATACCTTCTCTTGATTGTATCCTTGAGCAACAAGTCTAGCTTTGTTTCTAATAATGGTGCCATTTTCATCTACTTTATTTCTAAAAATCCATTTAGTGCCTATAATAGAAGGATTTTTAGGTCTAGGGACTAATTCCCAAACTTGATTTCTCTCAAATTGATTCAATTCTTCTTGCATAGCTAAAATCCAACTTTCGTCATTTCGGCTTCTTTAAAAGATTTTGGTTCAAATTGAGAGACAAAAGCAAAATGATTACAAAAGTTCTTAAAAGAAGATCTAGTTTTCATACCTTGTGAGGGTTTCAACGATAATGAGATGTTTAGGGTTGACCTTTTGCATACCTCCATTCCTTTGGTAAGTCTGGGAAGATCATTTACTTCCTCACGCTTTTTCTTGTTGAAGTTGTAAATCATCTTGACTCTTTTCATCAAGCCTTGATTCCTTGATTTGCCTTTCTACTTCAACCATATCATCATCTAAATTCTTTGAAGAAATCACATTAGTTTCATCAAATTCAACATGCATAGAATCTTCAATAGTAATAGTCTTTTTGTTAAAAACTCTGTATGCCTTACTATAGTTGGAGTAGCCAACAAAAAATTCCAACATCGGCTTTTGCATCAAATTTCCAAGGTTATCCTTGGTGTTTAAAATAAAACATTTACATCCAAAAACTTTAAAAAATCCAATGTTGGGTTTTATTCCTTTCCAAAGTTCATAAGAAGTTTTCTTTATTAAAGCTCTAATATGGACTCTATTGATTATAAAGCATGCGGTATTAACAGCTTCGGCCACAAAAATATTTGGCAAATTTTTCAAGTAAACATGTCCTAGCCTTTTCTTGATAGTCCCTATTTTTCCTTTTCAACAACCCAATTTTGTTCTGGAGTCTAGGTGAGGAAAAATTCTGCTCAAAACCATTATTTATCACAAATTTTCAATGCCTACATTGTCTCTTCACCACCATGATCACTCTAATGAACACAATAGAATACCCTTTTTGATTTTGAACTCTTTTTGCAAATTTTGAAAAAGCTTGTGTGGCCTCATTTTTAGTTTTCAAAAATAACATTCAAGTGAATATTGAATAATCATCCACAATAACAAAAACATAATACTTTCCACCAAGGCTTTGAGTTCTTGATGGTCCAAATAAATCCTAATGAAGTAATTGTAGATGTTTATTTGTTGAAATAAATTTCTTTTGTTTAAAAGAAGTTCTCACTTGTTTTCCAAATTGACAAGCATCACAAATATTATCCTTTTCAAATTTTATTTTTGGAAGACCATCAACTAAATCATTTTTAGAAATTTTTGAAATTGTGTCCATGCTAGCATAACCTAACCTTCTATGCCATAACCAAGCATCATGATTAACAATGAAACAATTTTCTACAAGATCATTAACATCCATATCAATTGTATAAATATTACCACATCTATTACCAACAAATAATGTCTTATGTTACTAACATCCTTAATCACACATCTATTAGGCTCAAAAGTAACAAAATATCCCTTATCACACAATTGACTAATGCTAATTAAATCATGTTTTAAACCATTAACAAGCAAAACATTTTCAATAATAGGTGAAGAAGGGTTACTAATATCACCATGTCCGATTACCCTTCATTTGGCATTATCACCGAAGGTCACATATCCTCCTTTCTTCATGGTTAATCTTGAGAACTTGGAGGCATCTCCGGTCATATGCCTTGAGCATCCACTATCTAAGTACCACTTGTGTTTACCACTCCTTTTTTTCTACGATCAACAATAAAAGAGCGACATTTTGGTACCCAAATGTTCTTGGGTCCTTGGGGGTTAGTTATGGTACTTTTTAGAATCCATATTTGTTTCAAATTAGGATTTCTCTTAATGTAACAAGAATGCATTTTGTGTCCTTTTCTTCCACAATAATTACATGAATGATTAGGATTATTCCTAGAAGATGCATGAACAAAATAGTTTTTAAAATAGTTTTGAGTTTTATGAGTTTTATATCCTAACCCTTTTTTATCAAAAACACACCTTTGGTTTTGTAACATAGAATTCAAATTTTTTGTGCTTTTTTGTAAAACTATCAACAATATTTCTTAAGTCATTATTTTCCTTTTTCAAAATAGCATTTTGTTTCTCCAATTTATCAAATCCTTTTGTTTTAAAATGTCATTTTCAGTTTTTAATAAATGTATTTGACTTTCCAAACTTTCAAAATCTTTTTGCCTTAAAATTTCATTTTCATTTTCTAAAGCTTCATTTGTTTCCAACAACTCTTCTAATTGTGTTAACATGATTTTTGACTTCTTTTTGAAAGCATTGATTTTTGAATTTTGTTTATCAACTTGCACATGAAAATTTTGGAATGCTTCAAGTAATTCATCATATGAAAGTTTAGGATCATAGCCTAGAATACTTATCTCATTTTTCCTTAAAGCCATGAAGCACATGTTTGCCATTTTGCAATCTTCTTCTTCATTCTTCTTCAAGGTGATTTCATGAGTCATGAGAGAACCCATAAGTTCTTCTAATGGTAGTTTGGTGAGGTCCTTTGCTTCTTGAATTGCCGTCACCTTTGGCTCCCAAGATTTTGGTAGACACCTAAGAATCTTTCTCACCATTTCAACATTAGAATAAAATTTACCAAGAGATTTCAAACTATTGACAATATCCGTAAATCTAGTAAACATTTCAGAAATTGATTCATCCGGTTTCATCTTAAAAAGTTCATAACTATGAACTAGCATACTAATTTTGGATTCTTTAACTTGACTAGTTCCTTCATGAGTTACTTCAAGTGTGTGCCATATTTCTTGTGCCGTATAACAAGTAGATATTCTATTAAACTCATTTCTATCTAGAGCACAATATAACACATTCATAGCTTTAGCATTCAAACTCAATTTCTTTTATCATCTTCACTAAACTCTTTAGGTTCTTTAAGCATGCATTCCCCATTTTCAATTTTGGTAGGAACAAAAGGCCCTTCCAAAACAATAGACCACAAATCATAATCAAAAGATTTCAAGAAAATACTCATTCTAGTTTTCCAATAAGAGTAATCACTTCCATTAAAAAAATGGAGGTCTAGAGATAGAAAGTCCCTCAACATATAAAGTTGAATTAAAAGTTGCCATAGCTCAAAATCGGTTAAGATTTAAAAAAAAATGAGCAACCTTGCTCTGATACCACTTGTTGACCCAGGTATGGCAACCCCAGAGGGGGGGTGAATTGGGTTTTTATTTATCAAAACGGATTTAGAAAACTTTTCTTGAAAGATCAAAATTATATAACTCTTTCTTTGAGAATAAGGTGAAGAAGATGAAATTAGAATTTATCAAAGATGCAATCAAAAGAATAATAATGATGAACAATCACAAGTGCAAGTAAATGTAAAGAAGAAAGGGATAGAGAGAGTGCAAACTCAATTTACGTGGTTCGGCAAACCTTGTCTACGTCCACGGGCTCCTAGCTCCACGAGCTAAGCTTTCCACTAAGTTGTAGAAGTCTTTACAACTTGCTTGATGAACAACCTTACCAAGACTTTTTCTTCCAACTCTTGATAACACCACACCAAGAGTTCTTCTTGATGAACAACTTCACCAAGGCAACTTCCTTCAACCCTTGATAACACCACACCCAGAGTTCTTCTTGATGAACAACCTCATCAAGGCAACTTCCTTCAACCCTTGATAACACCACACCAAGAGTTCTTCTTGATGAACAACCTCACCAAGGTAACTTCCTTCAACTCTTGATAACACACAACAAGAGTTCTCTCAAGGATAACTATTATCCTTTACAATAATATCTCACTCTCACCACAATACAAGAACAAAGATAATTTTTACAATAAAAGTATAACTCTCTTCAAAGAGTAGATAGATAATATAAAAGCTCTATAAACTTGATATTTCTCTTGGCTTTTTTTGCTTGATAAAATGCTTCTCTTGCACTTTGTTGAATGCATGGGAGAATGGCTCCTTTTATAGGCAAATGAGATGAACTTAATCAAGTGAAGACACCATCTCCAAATTTTCTGCCCACCATAAAAACCGTAATCTTGTCTACCATTTTTGTCAATGTTCCGTTTGAAATTTGGAAATCTGTAAAACATAAAAGATCTGCACATTTGAATAAGCTTTCGAACGCATCAAGAACCAAGTCATTTGGATATCTGTAGCTCAAGATATGGCCAAAACACCATTCGGTGCTCATGTGACTTGATTTTTCTTTCTTGTGTCAGTCCACCAAATTGAATGATAATTCTGTCAGCCTTTCGTTTGAAATTTGAATTCTTCAAAACATGAAAGATCTGCATATTTGAATAGTATTTCCAAAACATTAAGAATCAAAGCATTTGGATATCTCTATCTTAAGATATAGCCAAAACACCATTCGGTGCTCATGTGACTTGATTTTTCTTTCTTGTGTCAGTCCATCAAATTGAATGATAATTCTGTCAGCCTTCCGTTTGAAATTTGAATTTCTTCAAAACATGAAAGATCTTCATATTTGAATAATATTTCCAAAAAATTAAGAATCAAAGCATTTGGATATCTCTATCTTAAGATATGGCCAAAACACCATTCGGTGCTCATGTAAGTTGATTTTTCTTCTTTGTGTCAGTCCACCGAATTGCATGTCAATTATGTCGGCCTTCTGATTGAAATTTGAATTTTTTCAAAACATATGAAATGTTCCTCATTAAGTCATATTTCCAATGCCGCAAGAATCAAGTCATTTTGATTTTTCTAGCTCAAGATATGTCCAAAGGAGTATTCAGTGCTCATGTCAGCTGCTTCCATTTGTCTTTCAACTTGCATGATGAGTTGGACAACATTGCACTTGCAATTTGAATTTCATTAAAACATATGAAATGTTATAAATTGGGTAAGCTTTCCAAAGGCTCAAGAATCACATCATTTGGATATTTATAGAGATATATATGACCAATTGATTGAACATTGCTCATGTGTCACATTCCTTGAGTCAATCCTTGTTCTTAAACTTTGGTGCCTTTAACATGTAGTCTTTTCCTTAGCTTCAACACTTCATTTTAATAAGCCTCTTCTTGATTTTACAATTATTTCAATGATCTTACTCTTGCACATAAATAAACATGTTAGTAAATATCAATTAATCAATGTGTATTGTTATCATCAAAATTATCATGTAGCCTTAGGGCTAACAATCTCCCCCTTTTTGATGATGACAAACCATTGATTGCTTTAAAATAATATCTAAAATCAAGAATGAAAATGAAATCAAGAATCAACAAAAATAATGGCACTTGTTATGAATATAAGCAATCCAACTATTTCTCCCCTTTTTGTTATCATCAAAAAAGAATGTAATCAAATTAACTACTCCCCCTAAATATATTCTCCCCCTTAACATATGCTATCATATTAAAAGCAAAATTAAGACATATCCAACATGCCTAATTATATTCTAATTATGCTAAATCTATCTTGACTAAGGGGTTTAGTAAATATATCGGCTAATTGTTTATCGGTGGGAACAAAATTCTAAAGAAATATTACCTTTTTGCACATGATCTCTAATAAAATGATGTCTAATCTCTATATGCTTAGTCCTAGAGTGTTGTATGGGATTTTATTTGAATGTTGATGGGCACTTGTATTGTCCACATGTGAACTTGGGAATATGATCAAAGTACCACACACCATAATTCTTTTTAAAGAGTTTGTTTCATACAAAGAGATTGTGCAAAACAACTTCTATGCAATATACTCGGCTTCCGCGGTTGATAAGGCAACAGAATTTTGTTTCTACTAAACCATGAGACTAATGCATGTCCTAGAAAATGGCAAGAGCCACTATTGCTCTTTCTATCAAGAGGACTTCCAGCAAAGTCCGCATCAGAATAATTAATTAGATCAAAATTATCACACTTAGGATACAAAAGACCTAGATTTATGGTTCCAAGAAGATATCTAAATATCCTTTTGACAGCTTTAAGGTGAGATTCCTTTGGACAAGATTGAAATCTAGCACACATACACCCACTAAACATAATATCAGGTCTACTAGCAGTTTAAAATTACAAAAGAAGAGCCATTCATTACCTCGATATTTTGTACCTCAAACCATTTTTCCTTGTCTCATCTTTGTCAAGCTTGTAATTGGACACAATAGGTGTGTTATATGTCCTTGAATTATCCATTGCTAAAATTCTTGAGAAGATCTCTTGTGTATTTAGCTTGATTAATGAAGATCTCATCTATTGATTGCTTGATTTGAAGTCCAAGGAAGAAATTTATTTCTCCCATTAAGCTCATTTCAAATTCTTGTTGCATGCACTTGAAAAATTCCTCACACATAGAGACATTAGTAGCACCAAATATAATATCATCAACATAGATTTGAAAAATTAATAAATCATCATTTTTTGGTTTAACAAAAAGAGTAGTATCAACTTTTTTCATTTCGAAACCATTATCAATGAGAAATTTGCTCAATCTATCATACCATGCTCTTGGTGCTTGTTTCAAGCCATAAAGCGCCTTTTTGAGTTTGAAAACATGGTTTGGAAAATCATGATTTTGAAATGTCTAATCTCTTTCTATCAAGGCTTTAATTTCTTGATTGTACAAACAAATATCCAAATGAAGTAATTGTAGAGGTTTATTTGTTGAAATAAATTTCTTTTGTTTAAAAGAAGTTCTCACTTGTTTTCCAAATTGACAAGCATCACAAATCTTATCCTTTTCAAATTTTATTTTTGGAAGACTATCAACTAAATCATTTTTAGAAATTTTTGAAATTGTGTCCATGCTAGCATGACCTAATCTTCTATACCATAACCAAGCATCATGATTAACAATGAAACAATTTTCTACATGATCATTAACATCAATATCAATTGTATAAATATTACCAAATCTATTACCAACAAATAATGTCTTATTGTTACTAACATCCTTAATCACACATCTATTAGGCTCAAAAGTAACAAAATATCTCTTATCACACAATTGACTAATGCTAATTAAATCATGTTTTAAACCATAAACAAGCAAAACATCTTTAACAATAGGTGAAGAAGGGTTACCAATATCACCATGTCCGATTACACTTCCTTTGGCATTATCACCGAAGGTCACATATCCTCCTTTCTTCATGATTAACCTTGAGAACTTGGAGGCAATCTGCAGGTCATATGCCTTGAGCATCCACTATCTAAGTACCACTTGTGTTTGCATCTTTGTCTCTACAATCAACATTCAAGGAGTAACTTTTTGGTACCCAAAAGTTCTTGGGTCCTTGGGGGTTAGTTATGGTACTTTTTGGAACCCATATTTGTTTCAAATTAGGATTTCTCTTAATATAGCAGATGCACTTTGTGTCCTTTTCTTCCACAATAAGTACATGAATGATTAGGATTATTCCTAGAAGATGCATGGGCAAAATAATTTTTTAAATACTTTTGATTTTTATGAGTTTTATATCCTAAACCTCTTTTATCAAAAATACACCTTTGGTTTTGTAACATACAATTCAAATTTTTTGCGCTTTTTGTAAAACTATCAATACTTCTTAAGTCATTATTTTTCTTTTTCAAAATAGCATTTTGTTTCTCCAATTTATCAAAATCCTTTGTTTTAAAATGTCATTTTCAGTTTTTAATAAATGTATTTGACTTTCCAAACTTTCAAAATCTTTTTGCTTTAAAATTTCATTTTCATTTTCTAAAACTTCATTTATTTCCACCACCTCTTCTAATTGAGATAACATGATTTTTGACTTCTTTTTGAAAGCATTAATTTTTGAATTTTGCTTATCAACTTGCACATGTAAATTTTGGAATGCTCAAGTAATTCATCATATGAAAGTTTAGGATCATAGTTTAGAATACTTATCTCATTTTCTCTTAAAGCCATGAAGCACATGTTTGCCACATCGCAATCTTCTTCTTCATTCTCCTTCAAGATGATTTCATGAGTAATGAGAGAACCCATAAGTTCTTCTAATGATAGTTTGGTGTGGTCCTTTGCTTCTTGAATTGCCGTCACCTTTGGCTCCCAAGATTTTGGTAGACACCTAAGAATCTTTCTTACCATTTCAATATTAGAATAAGATTTACCAAGAGATTTCAAACCATTGACAATATCCGTAAATCTAGTAAACATTTCAGAAATTGATTCATCCGATTTCATCTTAAAAAGCTCATAACTATGAACTAGCATACTAATTTTAGATTCTTTAACTTGACTAGTTCCTTCATGAGTAACTTCAAGTGTGTACCATATTTCTTGTGCCGTAGAACAAGTAGATATTCTATTAAACTCATTTCTATCTAGAGCACAATACAACACATTCATAGCTTTAGCATTCAAACTCAATTTCTTTTATCATCTTCACTAAACTCTTTAGGTTCTTTAAGCATGCATTCCCCATTTTCAATCTTGATAGGAACAAAAGCTTCCCAAAACAAACTAGACCATAAATCAAATCAAAAGATTTCAAGAAAATACTCATTCTATTTTCCAATAAGAGAATCATTCCATTAAAAATGGAGGTCTAGAGATAGAAAATCCCTCAACATATGAAGTTGAATTAAAAGTTGCCATAGCTCAAAAATCGATTAAGATTTAAAAAAAAATTGAGCAACCTTGCTTTGATACCACTTGTTGACCCAGGTATGGCAACCCAAGAGGGGGGGTGAATTGGGTTTTTATTTACAAAAGCTTATTTAGAAAACTTTTCTTGAAAGATCAAAATTATTTAACTCTTTCTTTGAGAATAAAGGTGAAGAAGATGAAATTAGAATTTATCAAAGATGCAATCAAAAGATTAATAATAATGAACAATCACAAGTGCAAGTAAATGTAAAGAAGAAAGGTATAGAGAGAGTGCAAACTCAATTTACGTGGTTCGGCAAACCTTGCCTACGTCCCCGAGGGTCACTCACTAACATCTCACGAAGATAAGCTTATACCTACTAATGTTGTATGAATCTTTACAACTTGCTTGATGAGCAACCTCACCAAGACTGTTTCTTCCAACTCTTGATAACACCACACCAAGAGTTCTTCTTGATGAACAACCTCACCAAGGCAAATTCCTTCAACTCTCGATAACACCACAACCAAGAGTTCTTCTTGATGAGCAAACTCACCAAGGCAACTTCCTTCAACTCTCGATAGCACCACCAAGAGTTCTTCTTGATGAACAACCTACCAAGGCAACTTTCTTCAACCCTTGATAACACACAACAAGAGTTCTCTCAAGGATAACTATTATCCTTTACAATAATATATCACTCTCACCACAATACAAGAACAAAGATAATTTTTACAACAAAAGTATAACTCTCTTCAAAGAGATAAGATGAGGATATATAAAGACACTCTATAAACTTGATATTTCTCTTGGCTTTTTTGCTTGATAAAATGCTTCTCTTGCACTTCTTGAATGCATGGGAGAATGGCTCTTTTTATAGGCAAATGAGATGAACTTAATCAAGTGAAGACAACATCTCCAAATTTTCTGCCCACCATAAAAACCGTAATCTTGTCTGCCATTTTTGTCAATGTTTCATTTGAAATTTAAAAATATGTAAAACATAAAAAATCTGCACATTTGAATAATCTTTCCAACGCATCCAATGCAAGAGAGAGAGTCATTTGGATCTTATATCTCAAGATTAGGGCTAAAACACAACCATTCGGTGCTGACATGTGACTTGATTTTTCTTTCTTGTGTCAGTCCACCAAAATGAATGATAATTCTGTCAGTCTTCCGTTTGAAATTTGAATTTCTTCAAAACATAAAAGATCTGCATATTTGAATAATATTTCCAAAACATTAAGAATCAAAGCATTTGGATATCCTCTATACTTAAGAATATGGCCAAACAGACACCATTCGATGCTCATGTGAGTTGATTTTTCTTCTCTGTGTCAGTCCACCGAATTGCATGTCAATTATGTCGGCCTTCTGTTTGAAATTTGAATTTTTTCAAAACATATGAAATGTTCTTAATTAAGTCATCTTTCCAATGTGGTAAGAATCAAGTCATTTTGATTTTTCTAGCTCAAGATATGTCCAAAGGAGTATTCAGTGCTCATGTCAGCTGCTTCAATTTGTCTTTCAAATTGCATGATGATTTGGACAACCTTGCACTTGAAATTTGAATTTCATTAAAACATATGAAATGTTATAAATTGAGTAAGCTGTCCAAAGGCTCAAGAATCATGTCATTTGGATATTTGTAGAGATATATATGACCAATTGATTGAACATTGCTCATGTGTCACATTCCTTGAGTCAATCCTTGTTCTTAAAGTTTGGTGCCTTTAACATGTAGTCTTCTCCTTAGCTTCAACACTTCATTTTAATAAGCACCTTCTTGATTTTATAATTATTTCAATAATCTTATTCTTGCACATAAATAAATATATTAGTAAATCTCAATAAATCAATGTGTCTTGTTATCATCAAAATTATATGTAGCCTAGGTAACATCGTCCCTTTTTGATGATGACAAGCCATTGTTGCTTTAAAATATAATCTAAAATCAAGAATGAAAATAAAATCAACAATAAAGCAAAAGAAAGCAGTTGGTATGAATATAAGCAAACCATCCAAAAACCACCATTTCCTCCCCCTTTTGTTATATCAAAAAGATGTAGTCAAAAGAATTACTCCCCCTAAATATATTCTCCCCCTAACAGATGCTACCATTTAAAGATTATCATATAAAAGAAAATTAAGACATATCCAACATAACTACTTCTCTTCTTATTATGCAAAATATATCTTGACTAAGGGGTTTAGTCATATTTAGGTCTAGAGACTAATTCCTAAACTTGATTTCTCTCAAATTGGTTCAATTCTTCTTGCATAGCCAAAATCCAACTTTCCTCATTTTTGGCTTCTTTGAAAGATTTTGGTTCAAATTGAGAGACAATGCAAAATGATTACAAAAGTTCCTAAAAGAAGATTTAGTTCTCATACCTTGTGATGGTTCACCAATAATAAGATCTTTAGGGTGAGCTTTTGCATACCTCAATTCCTTTGGTAATTCTTATGAAGAATCATTTACTTCCTCAAGCTTTTCTTGTTGAAGTTGTAATTCATCTTGGCTCTTGTCATCAAGCCTGATTTTTTTATTTTCTTGATTTGCCTTCATCTCAACAATATATATCAAATTCTTTGAAGAAATAACATTAGTTTCATCAAATTCAACATGCATAGATTCTTCAATAGTAAGAGTCTTTTTGTTAAAAACTCTATATGCTTTACTATGGCTGGAGTAGCCAACAAAAATTCCAACATCGGTTTTTGCATCAAATTTTTCAAGGTTATCCTTGGTGTTTAAAATAAAACATTTATATCCAAAAACTTTAAAAAATCCAATGTTGGGTTTTCTTCATTTCCAAAGTTCATAAGAAGTTTTCTTTATTAAAGCTCTAATATGGACTCTATTGATTATAAAGCATGCGGTATTAACGGCTTCGGCCCAAAAATATTTGGCAAATTATTTTCAAGTAACATGGTCCTAGCCATTTCTTGGATAGTCCTATTTTTCCTCTCAACAACACCATTTTTTTGTGGAGTTCTAGGTGAGGAAAAATTATGTTCAAAACCATTTTCATCACAAAGATTTTCAAATGCAACATTGTCTATTTCACCCCCATGATCACTCCTAATGGACACAATAGAATATCCTTTTTGATTTTGGACTCTTTTTGCAAATTTTGAAAAAGTTTGTATGGCCTCATTTTTAGTTTTCAAGAATAATACCCAAATGATCTTGAATAATCACCACAATTAACAAAAACATAATACTTTCCACCAAGACTTTGATTGTTGATGGTCAAATAAATCCAAATGAATATTGTAGAGGTTTATTTGTTGAAATAAATTTCTTTTGTTAAAAGAAGTTCTCAATTGTTTTCCAAATTGACAAGCATCACAAATCTTATCCTTTTCAAAATTTACTTTTGGAAGACCATCAACTAAATCATTTTTAGAAATTTTTTGAAAATGTGTCCATGCTAGCATGACCTAACCTTCTATGCCATAACCAAGTATCATGATTAACAATGAAACAATTTTCTACATGATCATTAACATCAATATCAATTGTATAAATATTACCACATCTATTACCAACAAATAATGTCTTATTGGTACTAACATCCTTAATCACACATCTATTA
>SNVD02004234.1:0-20112 GCA_013180625.2 Boswellia sacra
CTTCTATGTTCTTGAAATGGAGATGAGACATCTCCTAATCCAACACCAATTCTTTTGGGGAGACCATTCTTGAAAACTGCTCGAACTAAGATTGATTTCATGATGGCACTCTCACCATGGAATTCGATGGCGAGGTGATTCGTTTCAATATTTTTGAGACAATGAGGTACCCTAGTGACTTTCATTCTGTTTTTGCAGTTAATGTTATCGATTCTTTGCCACAACAACATTTTGAGTTAACTCACAAGGATGGATTAGAAGTGGTTTTTAGTGAGCACATAGTGACAGAAAATTACAAGGAATCAAGAAGGTTGATACAAGCGTCCAAAGAAATGGAGGAAGCTGTGGCAAGCTTAGATGAGACCATAGCTATAACCACAAATAGGTATGATGTTTCGTGCATTCCAATTTCTTTTATCTAATGTGAAACTTCTGCCTTCTATGATGAAAGACCCTACCTTGGAGCTTAAGCCTCTTCCAGATCATTTGAAGCATGGATTCTTGGATAAGAATGATCCTTTGCTAGTTACAATAGAAATGGGCCTTGCACCACTACAAGAAGAGAAACTCGTCCGAGTACTTAGAGATCACAAAACAGCTATTGGGTGGACTATTGTTGACATCCAAGGCCCAGCCATATGCATGGACCGTATCTTGTTGGAAAAGGATCCAAGCCCACTAGAGAAGCATAGCGAAGATTGGACCCTCCCATGATGGAACCAACGTCGGCTGAGGACGTTAAACCAAGCGCTTATTGGGAGGCAACCCAATGTTTTTGAAAAATAAATAAAAGAAAATAAAAGAAAAATAAAATAAGGTAATAATAATCGATTTTTGTGTCTCGAGGAGATTCCTTTCGTAGGCCATCAAATTGATCAGGTTTTATCTCTCTTTGCCATCTATCTTATTTGTTTTTTTTACTTGTTTTTTTGACTTTTGTTTGCTTTCGTGTTGTTATCCCTTTTATGTGTCTTTAGTTTCTATTCTTCTCTTTTCTTTTCGTTTCTTTTGTTTTAATTTTGATTACTCTGTGCTTGAGCTCTTTGTGCATCAGCTTGTGGAAACATTCAAACGGGAGTTGAAGCCATTGCCCAAAGGTTTGAAACGTGCATATCTGGGAGAAGAACAAATTCAATCGCATTATCGGTAATATCTCTCTTTTTCTCCTCTTCAATGGATGCCGATATCTTTCTATCGAACCTTCGTAAATATTTCCCTTCACTTCCTCAAAATGCTGTGTTTAAAATTTATAAAGTACAGATGACTAGACTTTGGGCATTGATGCTCTTAAATGTGCCTGCTCATATCCGATGGCTTATCGAAGCCAAGGTGAGATTGTCCGGTGAGCCGGACATTAATCTCGCAAATTACATGCCTGGTCTAGGAAAAAGCTACTACGCCAAGAGGCGAAGAGCGAAAAGGTTACAAGTATGTTATAATGTGCTAGATGGAATTGTAACCAAACTTGTCGTTCATTAGGTTTTGCGTCCAGGAATAGAGAAGATAAACTTTCATTTATTAAGAATGGTTTGAGTAATGATTCGCTGGATAATATTTTGTTAACTCTCGAGTCACATTCTTTGTGGACTTGTTCAGCGTGAATTGCTTAATCTATGGACACAATTTCGTGATGAATTGCAGTGTTATAGTCTAGGGAATCTGACTAAAACCGACCCTGTTTGCCAGTTTATAAGAAAACTGGATGGGAAGCAAATCCCCGACTCATAGAAGGCGTTTCATCCGTTACTGGACGTAAAACCAGAGGAAGATGTGAGCCACAATCACAACTACTTGTATATTTGAATGTGTATTGTTGTTGTAGAATTTTTTTTCTTGTTTCGTTTGATCTGATTATCAATGTTGTTTTTGTGTTGTTGTTGTTTGTTGATTTTGTTTGTTTTAATTTTCAGTTTTCTTTTTAACAAACCATATGACTATCCCATGTCATAAGCATACGTGGAGACAAGTGTGGAGGTTTTGTCAACCTCCGCCGAAAGTATATCTCTACTTTTCATGCTTCACGTGGGAGACAAGTGTGGGGTTTTTGTCAACCCCCGCCGAAAGTGTATCTCCATTTTCCATGCTTCACGTGGGAGACAAGTGTGTAGGTTTTGTCAAACCTCGCCGAAAGCATTTCTCATTTTTTCAAATCTTGGGGCGATAAATCTGCATCGAGCAACCCCCACCGAAAGTATGTCCCCATGTGTAAAAATTTGAGATTTTTATGGGTGTATATATACATTCTGCATATTTTCATATGTCATTCCATAACCTGTCTTGCAATTAAAAAGCATAATATCCAACGTGTCTTACACAAGATTAGAGCACTTGTAGAAATGGAGAAAACACCAATTCGGCGTTTCCGCAATATATGCGTATTTTGCGGATCGCAATTTGGTAAAGATGGAGAGTTTACCACAGCAGCTCTTGATCTTGGTATGACATTAGCTGCGAGGGGTATTAATTTGATTTATGGAGGGGGTAGTCTTGGGTTAATGGGGTGTGTGTCAACAGCTGCATCCCTAGGAGGGAGCAAAGTTCTCGGCATTATCCCTAAACCATTAGCTGTACGAGATATCGTAGGCAACACAATCGGGAAGAGTTACAGGTCTCTAGTATGCATGAGCGTATTGCACATATGGTTGTTAAGTCCGATGCATTTATAGCTTTGCCGGGTGGTTATGGTATATTAGAGGAGATATTTCAAATCACCTCTTGGGCACAGCTAAACATCCATCGGAAACCCATTGGTTTGTTAAATGTCAATAACTTTTTTGATGGTTTGTTGTCTTTTCTTGATCAAGCTGTAGACAAAAATTTTATCTCACCATCAGCGAGGCAAATCCTTGTTACAGCTTCAACGGCAGGGGAGTTAATTGACAAACTACAAGAATTCGTCTATTCGCCTGATCCAACAACAGCTCGGATTGATTGGTTTGGAGAAGGCACTAAGAGGCGTAAACTGGATTTAACACTCCATCTGTAATCTCTATTTGCTGGTTTGCTTCGTTTTTGTTTGCTTTCTTTTTATTGTGTTTATTTGAATTTTTTCATGTTATTTATTTTGAGATTTTTCAGGTTATTTCTTTCGTCCCAGGTAATATTTTCTAATCTCGGTTTTTAGAGTGGTGGCTTAAAAAGTTCAATTTCTCTTGAAACGCATTCTGGATCTCTTCAATCCATAATGGCTGAATAAGGAGGCTAACTTCTAAACTTTGTAGACCCATTCTAACTAACTTTTTTTTGTTTGCTGACTTGTTGAACTTTGTTATTTTATGAGTGAGTTTAGTTTTGCGTAATTTAGAGTTGTTATGTGTTTTTATCTTTATCAGTTTCGATTCAAAAAAAAACAATTGTGGAAAAACCTGAGAATGGCAGAATATGGGGTTTTCTTAACTCTTGAAACGCATTCTCTCTCAATAAATCTGTAGTTTGTTTATTTCATGTTGTTTGAAGTGTCTTGTTTCTTGTTCTGTTCTTTCATAATAAAGGTATATAGGCTGGAAACCTTAAGTCTGCGGCTACTGGTCCTAAGGATTGTTGAAATATACAATCTTGACTCAGGTGTAACACGCCACGTACCTCTTTTCTTGCATTTTGTGGGTCAATGATAAGGCAATGATTGAATTAAGAATAACTCTTGGAAAATGATAAATGATGCATGGATCTGTGTGCTTGAAATGTTTATTGGTTTTCGCTTTGCTTTGATTCCTTGCGCAACATTGAGCACTGAGCTATTATCACTGAGTTATTTGTTCACTTAGAGAAAGTTTATGTAATTTAAATGGTTCTTCAGATTTCAATGAATTCTAGAACTTGTTTGATGGTCACTCGAGGCGAAATCCTAGACTGTGCAACATTGGGGAAATGATTTAGGCCATCTTTGGACCGTTTGAGCCTTAATAGCCAACCTTGACTGCAATTGATCCCTAGTTACCCCTTTGAGCCTTTGTAAGCCTTTTTCTTTGTTAACTCACTAAAAGATTTCCTAACCTCAAATGAATTTGTGCCAAACAGTTTATCCCTTACCTATGAGCATGTAGATCATTCACAACTAAATTTTGAGCTATGTTCTGGTTTTTGGGAAGTTAGAGGAGGTTGGGATGTGTCATGAGCAATGCAAGTGAGTTCTATTGTGTTTGTAAAAAAAAAAAAAAAACAGCCAATCTATACTTATCGTCCACGTACTTACGCATTGAGGACAATGTGTTGTTTAAGTGTGGGGGAGGGGAAGTGTAATAAAAAAAAAGAAAAAAAGAAAAAAAAGAGAACAAAAGAAGAAGAATAAGAGATCTATACCCTTAAGTGTTCTTAAAAAAATGAAACAACAAAGTGTGGGGGTGTAGTTTTCTTTTGTTTTCTGCAAAAAAAAAAAAAAGATTGAGTGTTCTAAATAAGTTTGGGGGAGTAACCTGGTTAATTGAAATGAAGTTGTGTTATAGGGTTGAGCTCTACATAGTCTTGAATGATTTATGTGTTTGTTGGTGATTTGAGCCAAATTATTATCCTTTATCATACCTTCACCCAAGCCAAACGTTACAAGCTTAATAAAGTCCTACTTGATCCTTGGTGTTGTGCATGTCTACCTTAGTGGAGAGTGACCTGAAAAGCAGGCCTATGGAGTTCATTTATACACACATCTTCAATATTAAATATGATTCATTTTTATGCATAAACTCATCCGGGTTACAAGTGATTAGGTGAGCATGGCTCTACACACACACACTTGAGGAATTGAAATGAAGCGAAACTAATCTTTAAGATAAAATTCTTGATCAAGTGCATTATTTTGAAGTTTTCCTTGGGTTATAATTAAGTACAAGCTTTGAGGCCTATTTGCAAGATGAAGCATTTGTGTGTTTTAATTTTTTGTTGATTCTGTTTCGGTTTAGTTTTATTTCATATTGTCGTAGTTGCTCGATGACTAGCAAATTCTAAGTGTGGGGGAATTTGATAAGTGTCTATTTATATATCATTTTCATATCAATTCGTCCATGTTTCTTTGCTATATTCCTTGGTATTTTAATGTTTTTGTGTGGTTTTGATATTTGTAGGAGTTTTGGAGCAACTTGCACAAAAATGGAGTAAACCCTTCATTTTCACCTCTGCTAGTCAACCATATTCTCGGATTTAATTGTATTGATATACAATGAACCCGATGACATATTATATACCGTTGGAAAGCTCTCGAAGTCTTTTTTCTGGAGAAATTTACGGTTTATAAATCCATTCAGTGTACCAAAAGTTATAATCAAAACAGTGTGAGAAGTATAGAAATGTAATTCCCCAAATCACTGTAGCATTATAATACGGGACACTGTAGCATGTTACTGTAGCAGAGTATTTAAACACATTTTAGGGTTTTATTTTCATAACTTGAAAAGGGGAGAACGTGGTGGAGGCTGCAGCTCTGGAATTCTTTCATCTCTTGGAGTTCTTGAAGGAGAAAGGAAGCTTGGAAAAGGAAGAACTACAATCCAAAGAGAATTACATCAAATTTGCTAAGTTTTTCCCTTCCCTTTCATTTTTTGGAATGTCTCCATGTTGTATTGTATTTACCACGTTCTTAAACATGTGTAACTGAATCTGAATTGGTTGAGGTTGATTTCAAAGCCCCTGATATGGTTTTTGTAAGTTGATTGTGCAAGAAGTTGTTATCCAATTCTCGAATTGAAGTTGCTTGTATTTTCCTATATCTAATGCTTATGATTGCTTGCTGGATTGTATTTCGAATGGCCTATTGAATATAATCTGGTTATTGTCTATTGCTAGACTAGAAATCGTGATCCGTAATTGTCTTGAATTTCGAATCCTTAGTAGCAAAATTGTGATCAGAGATTGCAATTGGAGAATACAACCTAAGTTAAATAATCCGAGCTTGTGTGTTTATTGCTTAGATCAACCTATCTTTCTTATCGTAATGCATCCATTGAATTAAATTTAGAGAGCTTGTTCTAGGTTGTTTAATGGATATAGATTGAATAAAGAGCCTGTTTTATTTAACAACAAAGTAAGGAAAGATTGGGATAACAGAGCTTGTTGTTATCTACGGTTGATAATTTCAATGGTGTAATTGGATGACGATTCTATGATTAATTCGCAAATCCATATCTTGTGGTAGAGAAGGATCCCTTAACCAGATTTCTCTCATTGATCTTTTATTCAAATTAACTTCTGTTTTGTTATTCTTAATTTGCATTCTTATTTCATTTAGTTAATCATTCAACAAAACCCCCCCCCATTTAGTTAATTGTGGTTGGAAAATAACAAATTCAGTTAGAATCAATCCTCGTGGGAACGATATCTTACTTATCACTTTATTACTTGTGCGACTAGTATACTTGCTAGTTTCGAACGCATCAAAAGCAGGCCTATGGAGTTCATTTATACACACATCTTCACTATTAAATATGATTCATTTTTAAGCATAAACTCATCCGGGTTACAAGTGATTAGGTGCGAATGGCTCTACACACACACACTTGAGGAATTGAAGTGAAGCGAAACTAATCTTTGAGATAAAATTCTTGATCAAGTGCATTATTTTGAAGTTTTCCTTGGGTTATAATTAAGTACAATTTTTGAGGCCTATTTGCAAGTTGAAGCATTTGTGTTTGTTTTAATTTTTCTTTGATTCTGTTTCGGTTTAGTTTTGTTTCGTATCATTTTAGTTGCTCGAGGACTAGCAAAGTCTAAGTGTGGGGGAATTTGATAGGTGTCTATTTATGTATTACTTTTATATCAATTCGTCCATGTTTCTTTGCTATATTCCTTGGTATTTTTATGTTTTTGTGTGGTTTTGATGTTTGTAGGAGTTTTGGAGCAACTTGCACAAAAATGGAGTAAAACCCTTCATTTTCACCTCTGCTAGTCAGTGATCTTCTCGGATTTAATTGTATTGATATACAATGAACCCGACGACATGTTATATACCGTTGGAAAGCTCTCGAAGTCTATTTTCTGGAGAAATTTACGGTTTATAAATCCATTCAGTGTACCTAAAGTTGTAATCAAAACAGTGTGAGATGTATAGAAATATAATTCCACAAGTCACTGTAGCATGTATAATACGGGGCACTGTAGCAAGTCACTGTAGCAGAGTATTTAAACACATTTTAGGGTTTTATTTTCATAACTTGAAGAGGGGAGAACGTGGTGGAGGCTGCAGCTCTGGAATTCTTTCATCTCTTGGAGTTCTTGAAGGAGAAAGGAAGCTTGGAAAGAGGAAGAACTACAATCCAAAGAGAATTACATCAAATTTGCTAAGTTTTTCCCTTCCCTTTCATTTTCTGGAATGTCTCCATGTTGTATTGTATTTACCACGTTCTTAAACATGTGTAACTGAATCTGAATTGGTTGAGGGTGATTTCAAGCCCCTGATATGGTTTTTGTAAGTTAATTGTGTAAGAAGTTGTTATCCAATTCTCTAATTGAATTTGCTTGTATTTTCCTATATCTAATGCTTATGATTGCTTGCTGGATTGTATTTCGAATGGCCAACTGAATATAATCTGGTTGTTGTCTATTGCTAGACTAGAAATCTTGATCCGTAATTGTCTTGAATTTCTAATCCTTAGTAGCAAAATTGTGATCAGAGATTGCAATTGGAGAATACAACCTAAGTTAAATAATCCGAGCTTGTGTGTTTATTGCTTAGATCAACCTATCTTTCTTATCGTAATGCATCCATTGAATTAAATTTAGAGAGCTTGTTCTAGGTTGTTTAATGGATAGAGATTAAATAAAGAGCCTGTTTTATTTAACAACAAAGTAAGGAAAGATGGGGATAACAGAGCTTGTTGTTATCTACGGTTGATAATTTCAATGGTGTAATTGGATGACAATTCTGTGATTAATTTGCAAATCCATATCTTGTGGTAGAGAATAATCCCTTAACCAGATTTCTTTCATTGTGTATTTCTCAATTGATTTAACTTGGCATTGTATTATTCTTCATTTACTTTCGTATTGAGTTTAGTTAATCAATCAACAAAACCCCCATTTATTCTGTTTTCGCTTTCGAATAACAAATTTAATTAGAATCAATCCTCGTGGGAACGATATCTTACTCATCACTTTATTACTTGTGCGACTAGTATACTTGCTAGTTTCGAACGCATCAAACATATGAAGGAATAGGAGTTATAGGATTTACCTGAGAAGTTAATGTTTTGTTCATGGTGGATGTGGTGTCATCTCCTTCATCAGTTTGTGATTTTTCTGGTAAGACATCTAATTGCTCTCCACTTCGCGAAGTTATCGCACTAGCAGTCTCGCTTGGATTGATCACCATTTGAGAAGATAATTTTTCTGTGTCTTGGCCCTCGAATTTGCTCATGCTAGTAGCCAATTGTCCCATTTGATTTGCCAGGTTTTTGATACTTGCCCCAGTTTCCTGCTGGAATTGCATTGTGTTAGTGGCAAGTGCATTAACAATATCCTGGAGTGACATACCTGAGTTTTCTGAAGCTGGTTGTGGTGCTGGTTGTGGCATTGGTGGTGGTTGCATTTGAAATGGTTGCTGCACTCTAGGTTGATTAAAACCTTGTAGTTGATTTGGTATGGAATTTGGGACGATTGGTTGATGATTCCAGCAACTGAAATTAGGGTAATCTTCCCATCCAGCATTGTAAGTGTTAGAGAAGGGATCATACCATTGCCTTGTTTGTCCTGGAAATCCATCCATGGGATTGGCTTATTCCATATCTCCTTGCAAAGTTGGATACATGTCGATTGGATGCTCCATGGTAGAATATACCTCACATGCATAAGATTTCTGCATATCTCCTACAGCCATGTTTTCCACAAGAGAAGTTAGCTCAGAAAGTTGTTGTTCAATGTTCTGAGTGCTTACCTCATTTACACTCCAATGTAATTGTAGCTCAAATTGGCTACTGAATTGTTGGAAATTTACTGCCATGTCGCAAAAACACAAACAATCAGAAAAGAAAAACAAACAAATAGGAATCAACAATGAAAACAAAATAACAAATCGATTAGAAAATCAATCCCCGGCAACGGCGCCAAAAACTTGATGCGGTCGAAACTAGCAAGTATACTAGTCGCACAAGTAATAAAGTGATGAGTAAGATATCGTTCCCACGAGGATTGATTCTAATTGAATTTGTTATTTGAAAGCAAAAACAGAATAAACGGGGGGGTTTTGTTGATTGATTAACTAGATGAAATATTAATGCAAGTAAAGAATAACACAATGCTAAGTTAATTTGAGTAAAAATCAATGAGAGTAACCTGGTTAAAGGATCATTCTCTACCACAAGATATGGATTTGTGAATTAACCATAGAATTGTCATCCAATTACACTATTGAAGTTATCAACCGTAGATAACAACAAGCTCTGTTATCCCAATCTTTCCTTACTTTGTTGTTAAATAAAATAGGCTCTTTACTTAATCTCTATCCATTAAACAACCTAGAACAAGCTCTCTAAATTTAATTCAATGGATGCATTACGATAAGAAAGATAGATTGATCTAAGCAAAAAACACACAAGCTCGGATTATTTAACTTAGGTTGTATTCTCCAATTGCAATCTCTGATCACAATTTTGCTACTAATGATTAGAATTTCAAGACAATTACGGATCAAGATTTCTAGTCTAGCAATAGACAATATCCAGATTATATTCAGTTGGCCACCCAAATACAATCCAACAAGCAATCATAAGCATTAAACATGGGAAAATACAAGCAACTTCAATTAGAGAATTGGATAACAATTCCTTGCACAATCAATTCACAAAAACCATATCAAGGGCTTTGAAATCACCCTCAACCAATTCAGATTTAGTTACATATGTTCAGACAGAACACAAATACAATAGAATATGGAGACATTCCAGAAAATGAAAGGGAAAGGGAAAACTTAGCAAATTTGATGAAATCTTTTAGGATTTGTAGTTCTTCCTCTTTTCAAGCCTTCAATCTCCTTCAAGAACTCCAAGAGATGAGAGAAATCCAAAGATGCAGCCTCCTCCACGTTCTCCCCTCTTCAAGTTATGAAATAAAACCTTAAAATGTGTTTTAAATACTCTGCTACAGTAATGTGCTACAGTGTCCCGTATTATACATGCTACAGTGATGTGTGGAATTACATTTCTACACTTCTCACACTGTTTTGATTACAACTTTTGATACACTGAATGGATTTATAAACCGTAAATTTCTCCAGAAAATAGACTTCGAGAGCTTTCCAACGGTATATAATATGTCGTCGGGTTCATTGTATATCAATACAATAAATCCGAGAAGATCACTGACTAGCAGAGGTGAAAATGAAGGGTTTTACTCCATTTTTGTGCAAGTTGCTCCAAAACTCCTACAAACATCAAAACCACACAAAAACATAAAAATACCAAGGAATATAGCAAAGAAACATGGACGAATTGATATAAAAGTAATACATAAATAGACACCTATCAGTAGTCATATGGTTTGTCAAAAAGAAAACTTGAAATTAAAACAAACAAAACAACAAACAATAACAACACAAAAACAACATTGATAATCAGATCAAACGAAACAAAAAAAAATTCGAAAACAACAACACAAAAACAACATTGATAATCAGATCAAACGAAACAAGAAAGAAATAAAATTCGACAACAACAACACACATTCAAATATACAAGTAGTTGTGATTGTGGCTCACATCTTCTCTGGTTTTACGTCCAGTAACGGCTGAAACGCCTTCTATGAGTCGGGGATTTGCTTCCCATCCAGTTTTCTTATAAACTGGCAAACAGGTCGTTTTTAGTCAGATTCCCTAGACTATAACACTGCAATTCATCACGAAATTGTGTCCATAGATTAAGCAATTCACGCTGAACAAGTCCCACAAGAATGTGACTCGAGAGTTAACAAAACATTATCCAGCGACTCATTACGCAAACCATTCTTAATAAATGAAAGTTTATCTTCTCTATTCCTGGACGCAAAACCTAATGAACGACAAGTCTGGTTACAATTCCATCTAGCACTTTTATTACATACTTGTAACCTTTTCGCTCTTCGCCTCTTGGCGTAGTAGCTCTTTCCTAGACCAGGCATGTATTTTGCGAGATTTAGGTCCGGCTCACCGGACAATCTCACCTTGGCTTCGATAAGCCATCGGATATCCGCAGGCACATTTAGGAGCATCAACGCCCAAAGTCTAGTTATCCGTACTTTATAAATTTTAAACACAGCATTTTGAGGAAGTGAAGGAAAATATTTATGAAGGTTTAACAAAAAGATATTGGCATCCATTGAAGAGGAGAAAAGAAGAGATATTACCGATAATACGATTGAGTCTGTTTTTCCCCAAGATATGCACGTTTCAAACCTTCGAGCAATGGCTTCAGCTCTCGTTTGGATGTTTCCTCAAGCTGTTGCACAAATGAGTTTGAAGTACGGAATAATCAAATTAAACAAAACAAAGGAAAAGAAAAGAGCAGAAACAAAACTAAAGACACATAAAAGAGATAACAACACAATAACAAACAAAAATCAAAAACAAGTAAAAAAAAATATAAAAACAAATGAGACAGATGGCAAAGAGAGATAAAACTTGATCAATTTGATGGTCTACGAAAGGAATCTCCTCGAGACACAAAAATTGATCATTATTAACTTATTTTATTTTTCTTTTCTTTTTTTATTTATTTTTCAAAAACATTGGGTTGCCTCCCAATAAGCGATTGGTTTAACGTCCTCAGCCCGACGTTGGTTCCATCATGGGAGGGTCTAATCTCCGCTGTGCTTCTCTAGTGGGCTTGGATCCTTCTTCCAACAAGAATTGGTGCATGCATATGGCTGGGCCTTGGATGTTAGCAATCGTCCACCCAATAGTTGTTTTGTGGTTTGTAAGTATTCGGACGAGTTTCTCTTCTTGTATTCGTGCAAGGCCCATTTCTATTATAATTGGTAAAGTATCATTCTCACTCAAGAATTCATGCATCAAATGGTCTGGAGGACGCTTAAGCTCCAAGGCAGGGGCTGTCATCACGGAAGGAAGAATTTTCTCATTAGATAAAGGAAATTGAATGTACGAAACATCATACCTATATGTGGTTATTGCGATGGTCTCATCTAAGCTTGCCACAACTTCCTCCATTTCTTTGGACACTTGTATCAAAATTTCTGACTGCTTAGAGATTTCTGTCCCTATGTGCTCATTAATAGCTATATCCAATCCATTCTTGTGAGTTAACTCAAAACATTGTTGTGGTAGAGAATCAGTAACGTTAACTACAAAAACAGAATATAAGTCACTAGGGTACCTCATTTCCTCAAAAATATTAAAACATATCACCTTGCCATCAAACACTATGGTGAGAGTGCCATCATGAACATAAATCTTGGTTCTAACAGCTTTCGAGAATGGTCTCCCTAAAAGAATCAGAGTTAGATTAGGAGATGTCTCATTCTCTATTTCAAGGACATAAGAGTCTGCTGGGAAAACCAATTGATTCACCTGCACAAGCACATCTTCCACAACTCTTTTGGTATATGCATTAAAACGATCAGCAATTTGAATGGTAATACCAATTTCCGCAAAAGGTCCAAGATTTAAAGAAGCATAACTAGAATATGGCATGATGTTAATAGATGCTTCTAAATCTAACATAACTCTTTCAAACTTGGTTTTACCAATGGTGCATGGCATGGTGAACGTACCTGGATCTTTGCACTTTGGAGGAATTTTCCTTTGCAATACAGCTGAAACATCTTCCCCCACACTTACTTTCTCATTTCCCTTCAAATTTCTTGATGCATTCGAAACTAGCAAGTATACTAGTCGCACAAGTAATAAAGTGATAAGTAAGATATCGTTCCCACGAGGATTGATTCTAATTGAATTTGTTATTCGAAAGCAACAATAAACTAAATGAGGGGGGTTTTGTTGATTGATTAACTAGATGAAATTTTAATGCAAGTAAAGAATAACAAAACAGAAAGTTAATTTGAGTGAAAACTCAATGAGAGAAACCTGGTTAAGGGATCCTTCTCTGCCACAAGATATGGATTTGCTAATTAATCATAGAAATGTCATCCAATTACACCATTGAAATTATCAACCGTAGATAACAACAAGCTCTGTTATCCCAATCTTTCCTACTTTGTTGTTAAACAAAACAGGCTCTTTATTTAATCTCTATCCATTAAACAACCTAGAACAAGCTCTCTAAATTTAATTCAATGGATGCATTATGAAAAGAAAGACATGTTGATCTAAGCAATAACACACAAGCTCGGATTATTTAACTTAGGTTATATTCTCCAATTGCAATCTCTGATCACAATTTTGCTACTAATGATTAGAAATTCAAGACAATTAAGGATCAAGATTTCTAGTCTAGCAATAGACAATATCCAGATTATATTCAGTTGGCCACCTAAATACAATCCAGTAAGCAATCATAAGCATTAAACATGGGAAAATACAAGCAACTTCAATTAGAGAATTGGATAACAATTCCTTACACAATCAACTTACAAAAAACCATATCAGGGGCTTTGAAATCACCCTCAACCAATTCAGATTCAGTTACACATGTTTAAGAACGTGGTAAATACAATACAACATGGAGACATTCCAGAAAATGAAAGGAAGGGAAAAACTTAGCAAATTTGATGTAATTCTCTTTGGATTGTAGTTCTTCCTCTTTCCAAGCTTCCTTTATCCTTCAAGAACTCCAGGAGATGAAAGAATTCCAGCTCTGCAGCCTCCACCACGTTCTCCCCTCTTCAAGTTATGAAAATAAAACCCTAAAATGTGTTTAAATACTTTGCTACAGTGACTTGCTACAGTGCCCCGTATTATACATGCTACAGTGCTTGTGGAATTATATTTCTATACATCTCACACTGTTTTAATTACAACTTTTGTACACTGAATGGATTTATAAACCGTAAATTTCTCCAGAAAATAGACTTCGAGAGCTTTCCAACGGTATATAACATGTCATCGGGTTCATTGTATATCAATACAATTAAATCCGAGAAGATCACTGACTAGCAGAGGTGAAAATGAAGGGTTTTACTCCATTTTTGTGCAAGTTGCTCCAAAACTCCTACAAACATCAAAACCACACAAAAACATAAAAATACCAAGGAATATAGCAAAGAAACATGGACGAATTGATATAAAAGTAATACATAAATAGACACCTCTCAAATTCCCCCACACTTAGACTTTGCTAGTCCTCGAGCAACTAAAATGATACGAAACAAAACTAAACCGAAACAGAATCAGAGAAAAATTAAAACACACCAATGCTTCAACTTGCAAATAGGCCTCAAAGATTGTACTTAATTATAACCCAAGGAATAATTCAAAATAATGCACTTGATCAAGAATTTTATCTCAAAAATTAGTTTCGCTTCACTTCAATTCCTCAAGTGTGTGTGTGTAGAGCCATTCTCACCTAATCACTTGTAACCCGGATGAGTTTATGCATAAAAATGAATCATATTTAATATTGAAGATGTGTGTATAAATGAACTCCATAGGCCTGCTTTTCAAGTCACTCTCCCCTAATGTAGACATGCACAACACCAAGGATCAAGTAGGACTTTATTAAGCTTGTAACGTTTGGCTTGGGTGAAGGTATGATAAAGGATAATAAATTTGCTCAAATCACCCACAAACACATAAATCATTCAAGACTATGTAGAGCTCAACCCTATAGCACAACTTCATTTCAATACTCCCCCAAACTTATTTAGAACACTCAATCTTTTTTTTTTCTTTTTTTTCTTTTTTTTTTAGAAAATAAAAGAAACTACACCCCCACACTTTCTTGTTTCATTCTTTTTAAGAACACCCAAGGGTATAGATATCTTTTTCTTCTTTTTTTTTTTGTTTTTTAAACTGCAATTCCCCCACACTTAAACAACACATTGTCCTCAATGTTTAAGTACGTGGAAGATAAGTACAGATTGTTTTTTTCTCTCTCTCTGTTTTTTTTTTTACAAACATAATAAAACTCACTTGCATTGCTCATGGCACAATCCAACCTCCTCTAACTTCCCAAAACCAGAACATAGCTCAGAATTTAATTGTGAATGATCTACATGCTCATAAGTAAGGGATAAACTGTTTGGAACAAATTCATTTTAGGTTAGGAAATCTTTTAGTGAGTTAACAAAGAAAAAGGCTTACAGAGGCTCAAAGGGGTAACTAGGGATCAATTTCTGTAAAGGTTGGCTATCAAGGTGATGCGTTCGAAACTAGCAAGTATACTAGTCGCACAAGTAATAAAGTGATAAGTAAGATATCGTTCCCACGAGGATTGATTCTAATTGAATTTGTTATTTCCAGCAACAATAAACTAAACAGGGGGGGGATTTTTGTTGAATGCTTTACTAAATGAAATAAGAATGCAAGTAAAGAATAACAAAACAGAAAGTAAATTTGAATAAAAATCAATGGGAGAAAGCTGGTTAAGGGATCCTTCTCCACCACAAGATATGGATTTGCGAATTAATTGTAGAATTGTCATCTAATTACAGCATTGAAGTTATCAACCGTAGATAATAACAAGCTCTATTACCCCAATCTTTCCTTATTTTGTTGTTAAATAAAACAAGCTCTTTATTTAATCTCTATCCATTAAACAACCTAGAACAAGCTCTCTGAGTTTAATTCAATGGATGCATTATGATGAGAAAGATAGGTTGATCTAAGCAATAAACACACAAGCTCGATTATTTAACCTAGGTTGTATTCTCCAATTGCAATCTCTGATCACAATTTTGCTACTAAGGATTAGAAATTCAAGATAATTACGGATCAAGATTTCTAGTTTAGCAATAGACAATATCCAGATTATATTCAGTTGGCCACCCAAATACAATCCAGCAAGCAATCATAAGCATTAAACATGAAAAAATACAAGCAACTTCAATTAGAGAATTGGATAACAATTCCTTGCACAATCAATTCATAAAAACCATATCAAGGGCTTTGAAATCACCCTCAACCAATGCAGATTTAGTTACACATATTCAGATAGAATACAAATACAATACAATATGGAGACATTCCAGAAAATGAAAGGGAAAGGGAAAACTTAGCAAATTTGATGAAATCTCTTAGGATTTGTAGTTCTTCCTCTTTCCAAGCCTTCAATCTCCTTCAAGAACTCCAAGAGATGAGAGAAATCCAAAGATACAGCCTCCTCCACGTTCTCCCCTCTTCAAGTTATGAAATAAAACCCTAAAATGTGTTTAAATACTCTGCTACAGTAACTTGCTACAGTGCCCCGTATTTAATAACATGCTACAGTGATATATGGAATTACAAATATACACTTCTCAGACCATTTTTATCACAACTTTCGGTACACTACATAAATTCGTGAACCGTAAATTTCTCCAGAAAATAGACTTCGAGAGCTTTTCAATGGTATATAGCATGTTAACCGGTTAATTGTATATCGATACAATCAACTCCAAGAAATTGGTTGACTAGCAGAGGTGAAAATGAAGGGTTTTACTCCAATTTTGTGTAAGTTCCTCCAAAACTCTTGCAAACATCAAAAACCACACAAAAACATAAAAATACCAAGGAATATAGCAAAGAAACATGGACGAATTGATATGAAAATGATATATAACTAGACACTTATCAAATTCCCCCACACTTAGACTTTGCTAGTCCTCGAGCAACTACGACAATATGAAATAAAACTAAACCAAAACAGAATCAACAAAAAAAATTAAAACACACAAATGCTTTATCTTGCAAATAGGCCTCAAAGATTGGACTTAATTATAACCCAAGGAAAACTTCAAAATAATGCACTTGATCAAGAATTTCATCTCAAAGATTAGTTTCGCTTCACTTCAAATCCTCAAGTGTGTGTGTGTAGAGCCATTCTCACCTAATCACTTGTAACCCGGATGAGTTTATGCATAAAAAAGAATCATATTTAATATTGAAGATGTGTGTATACATGAACTCCATAGGCCTGCTTTTCAGGTCACTCTCCACTAATGTAGACATGCACAACACCAAGGATCAAGTAGGACTTTATTAAGCTTGTAACGTTTGGCTTGGTGAAGGTATGATAAAGGATAATAATTTAGCTCAAATCACCCACAAACACATAAATCATTCAAGACTATGTAGAGCTCAACCCTATAACACAACATTTCAATTCACCAGGTTACTCCCCCATACTTATTTAGAACACTCAATCTTTCTCTTTTTTTTTTTTTTTTTTTTGCAGAAAACAAAAGAAAACTACACCCCCACACTTTGTTGTTTCATTCTTTTTTAGAACACTTAAGGGTATAGATCTCTTATTCTTCTTCTTTTGTTCTCTTTTTTTTCTTTTTTTTTTATATTACACTTCCCCTCCCCCACACTTAAACAACACATTGTCCTCAATGTGTAAGTACGTGGACGATAAGTACAGATTGATTTTTTTTTCTGTTTTTCTTTTTTTTTAAACACAATAGAACTCACTTGTATTGCTCATGACACATCCCAACCTCCTCTAACTTCCCAAAACCAGAACATAGCTCAAAATTTAATTGTGAACGATCTACATGCTCATAGTAAGGGATAAACTGTTTGGAATAAATTCATTTGAGGTTAGGAAATCTTTTAGTGAGTTAACAAAGAAAAAGGCTTACAGAGGCTCAAAGGGGTAACTAGGAATCAATTTCAGTCAAGGTTGGCTATTAAGGCTCAAACGGTCCAAAGATGGCCTAAATCATTTCCCCAATGTTGCACAGCCTAGGATTTCGCCTTGAGTGACCATCAAACAAGTTCTAGAATTCAGTGAAATCTGAAGAAACATTTAAATTACATAAACTTTCTCTAAGTGAACAAATAACTCAGTGATAATAGCTCAGTACTCAATGTTGCGCAAGGACTCAAAAGCAAAGCGAAAACCAATAAACATTTCAAGCACACAGATCCATACATCATTTATCATTTTCCATGAGTTATTCTTAATTCAATCATTATCTTATCATCGACCCACAAAATGCAAGAAAAGAGGTACGTGGCGTTGTTACACCTGAGTCAAGATTGTATATTTCAACAATCCTTAGGACCAGTAGCCCGCAGACTTAAGGTTTCCAGCCTATATACATTTATTATGAAAGAAACACTTCAAACAACATGAAATAAACAAACTACAGATTTATTTCGAGAGAATGCGTTTCAAGGTAAAGAAACCCCATATTCTGCCATTCTCAGGTTTTTCCACAATTGTTTTTTTTTTAAATCAAAACTGATAAAGATAAAAACACATAACAACTCTAAATTACGCAAAACTAAACTCACTCATAAAATAACAAAGTTCAACAAGTCAGCAAACAAAAACAAGTTAGTTAGAATGGGTCTACAAAGTTTAGAAGTTAGCCTCCTTATTCAGCCATTATGGATTGAAGAGATCCAGAATGCGTTTCAAGAGAACTTGAACTTTTTAAGCCACCACTCTAAAAACCGAGATTAGAAAATATTACCTGGGACGAAAGAAATAACCTGAAAAGCTCAAAAGAAACGACATGAAAAATCTCAAATAAACACACTAAAAAGAAAGCAAATAAAAACGAAGCAAACCAGCAAATAGAGATTACAGATGGAGGGTTAAATCCAGTTGACGCCTTTTGTTGCCTTCTCCAAACCAATTTATCCGAGCCATTGTTGGATCAGGTGAATAGACGAATTCTTGTAGTTTGTCAATTAACTCTCCTGCCGTTGAAGCTGTAACCAGCATTTGCCTTGCTGACGGTGAGATGAAATTTTTTTCTACAGCTTGATCAAGAAAGGACAACAAACCATCAAAAAAATTAGTAACATTTAACAAACCAATGGGTTTCCGATGGATGTTTAGCTGTGCCCAAGAGGTGATTTGAAATATCTCCTCTAATGTACCATAACCACCCGGCAATGCTATAAAAGCATCGGACTTAACAACCATATGTGCAATACGCTCATGCATACTAGAGACCTGTAACTCTTCCCCGATTGTGTTGCCTACGATATCTCGTACAGCTAATGGTTTAGGGATAATGACGAGAACTTTGCTCCCTCCTAGGGATGCAGCTGTTGACACACACCCCATTAACCCAAGACTACCCCCTCCATAAATCAAATTAATACCCCTCGAAGCTAATGTCCTACCAAGATCAAGAGCTGCTGTTGTAAACTCTCCATCTTTACCAAATTGCGATCCGCAAAATACGCATATATTGCGGAATTGCCGAATTGGTGTTTTCTCCATTTCTACAAGTGCTCTAATCTTGTGTAAGACACGTTAGATATTATGCTTTCAATTGCAAGACAGGTTATGGAATGACATATGAAAACATGCAGAATGTATATATACACACATAAAACTCTCAAATTTTGACACATGGGGACATACTTTCGGTGGGGGTTGCTCGATGCAGATTTAGCGCCCCAAGATTTGAAAAAATGAGATATGCTTTCAGCAAGGTTTGACAAAACCTACACACTTGTCTCCCACGTGAAGCATGAAAAATGGAGATACACTTTCAGCGGGGGTTGACAAAACCCACACACTTGTCTCCCACGTGAAGCATAAAAAATAGAGATACACTTTCGGTGGAGGTTGACAAAACCTCCACACTTGTCTCCCACGTGTACTTATGCCATAGGGTAGTCCTATGGTTTGTCAAAAAGAAAACTTGAAATTAAAACAAACAAAATCAACAAAAAACAACAACACAAAAACAACATTGATAATCAGATCAAACGAAACAAGAAAAAAAATCCTACAACAACAACACACATTCAAATATACAAGTAGTTGTGATTGTGGCTCATATCTTCCTCTGGTTTTACGTCCAGTAATGGCTGAAACGCCTTCTATGAGTCGGGGATTTGCTTCCCATCTAGTTTTCTTATAAACTGGCAAACAGGGTCGTTTTTAGTCAGATTCCCTAGACGATAACACTGCAATTCATCACGAAATTGTGTCCATAGATTAAGCAATTCACGCTGAACAAGTCCACAAGAATGTGACTCGAGAGTTAACAAAACATTATCTAGCGACTCATTACTCAACCCATTCTTAATAAATGAAAGTTTATCTTCTCTATTCCTGGACGCAAAACTAATGAACG
>SNVD02004235.1:0-19776 GCA_013180625.2 Boswellia sacra
TCGATATTTTGATATTAAATTTGGTTAAATAATATAAAGAATTTGAGTTTAATTAAATAATCAAAATAAATTAAAATTCTGCTAAAATTTAAAATAGTCCCCTTGTTATGAATATGGCTACCTCCTTCTTTGTCACTTGCCTTACACTATTATTTGCTTCATGTCACTCGGTGCGTGGAGGGACATATGAGTGACAAGAATTTGTTCAATTATTTACTGGCCTAGCGTCGCGGACCACCCCTATAATTAGACAATACATCATATAGGTTTATCTTTTATAAATTTTATTATTGTCTATTCCTATTTTTAAAAAATCGTCGTAGACTACCTTCGTTGGTTTGGCCATTAGATGATGATAAATAAGTTGAAATATAGTGGTTAGAATAGTCTTTTAACTTTTTTAATGTTATAATATAAAAATTAAATTTTTCTCTCTCTCTCTAGACTTCTCCCTTCTTTCTCCTCTTTCTTCTCCGTTTCAATCTCTTTCCCTAAATCTAATAATTAAATCTCAGAAAAGAAAGGCTTTTTTTAGTGGCTAAAATTTGTTGTCGTGGAGCCAACAAATTTTGTGGGTTTTTTCAGTTGTTCTTGCTGCTGGATATAGCTTGGTGTTGTAGACATAATGGTTGGACGTTGTTGGTTTTCAGGGGATTTGGGTCGTTGGTTTGCAAGGCCTAGGCAATGGTGGCGATTTGCCACCTAGACTTGGCTTGTGTCTGGTAGTGATCGGCTAGTTTGTGGGTGTTGGTTAGTTTGTTGATCACGGCTCAGATGTTGTGTTGTTAGAGGCCAATAACTTAATATTTTCAAAGAAAAGGACTTGACTTTGGGTCAATTAAAGATGAGTTCTAAGCAAAATCAGGAATTGAGTTGTTACTAATTGCGGGAGAATACTTTTGTGAATGGGATCCTGTTAACTTTTTAGTTTGTACTGTTGGTGTTAACATTGAGTATTGCAATGGAGCTTGATGAAGGGCGAGTAAGTGTAAACAAGGTGTTTGAAGAAAGTCCCAAATGGGTTGTAGTACAAGATTAAAGATTACAAAAGGTTTTGGGCCAAAGGTTAAATGCACAAAATTGTAGGATGGGTAGTTGAGCACCAAAAGGGTTTTGGCTTCAAGATTCAAGATTTGCAAAATGAATAATGCCTGGTTGCATTGTGACTCCGCCACTGAAACTGATTGCTTTAACTTTTTCGTTTATAATTTTCTAATTGCTTTCCCTGACTTCCAAAATCACGTCCTTAACTCCAGATTTGTCTATCCTTCTCTCTTGTTCATATAATCGTTCTTGTTAATAATACCCAAATTTAAGGTGTTGACAAAATGGATGGAAATGGAAATTTTTGAGGAAAAAAAGAAAAAAGAAAAGAAGTTTGAGAGAGTTGGTGGAGAAGTGAGTGTTATTTGAAGGAAGTTTGGCTCTTGATTGGATGAAATCAACCACCTAAGAGAAATCATATTCCTAGTTCATGCCGAATAAATAAAGCTTGCTGAAACAAAAGGTCACTTTTCCTAATGGCTTCATTTCTTCTGTGTTTGGAATGGAAGCAGCCACGGTCGCTGATGTGGGGGGCAGTGAGTTGCAAGTTTTGGGAGCTAGTTACAATATGAAATTTCATATTTGCCCCTCTTCAAATTGTTAATTGATTGATACGTAGTAATATTTGATTGATTATTAATAATGTTAGGGGTAAAATGGTCATTTCACTTCTTAATGTTTATTTAATTTTTTGTATATGTTTTTTAAAATTTAGGTTAAGGGTATTATGTAATTGCATTAGAAATAGATGAAAAAATGATTTTAACTAATGGTCAAACCAACGGAAGATTAGTTTATGATAATTTTTAAAAAAGTTAGAGTAGGCGATAATAAAATTTATAAGCTATGAATTTACATGATATTTTAGCTAATCATAAAGATGGTTTATAACATTTGTCCATTGTTTAATTCCTATTGGATGAAAAGGGCGATGTTTGGTTATAAATACAAGCCTTTAATTTGTACAAAAGTGGGGAAATCAAGGCAGCGGTCGTCATGAAATCAAAGTAATAAAACGGATTAATATCACACATTACTTCTACCTTTTGAAAAAATTTCATGCATATTCATGTTTTACCATTTTATACCACCGCCTACCCCTTTCTTTCGAAATATTAATCATGGTACATCATCAGATATATTTTTCATTAGTCAATGTCATTTTGTCATATTTTCGGTTAGTCTTCCGTCGTTTAACTATCAATTACCAAAACCCCCTTTCTATAATAATAAAAAAATATAAATAAAATTAAAGTTAAAAAAACCACTCTTCTTGCTTTCGCATCATCTCTCACACTCCCTCCTCACCATCCCCTACCGCTCAATGGCCACCACCATAGCCACCTATCTTATCAGCCCACCCACCACCGTCATATCTTCAATCACACCATGTCCTTTCTCTCTTTTTTCTTTCAACTTCTCCAATTAACTCTTCAAACAAATCTGAAACTGAAAAGCAACGCAAACAATGAATTTGTTGACAATAACCCAGATAAACAAATTCAACGAATATCATCAAATTAAAGTCTTTTGGATTAAAACATGAACATTTAACCACCCAAACACACTATCAATCCAAAAAATTTTAAAACAAAGACAAATTCATAACAAAACAGAGTATAAGATTCACAAATTTTCCTCCATTATATATTTTAGCAATTATTGCAAGACTAAAAAATTAGATAATTCCAGAAAAATCATAACCTTTTCATAGAGAGAGGAGCGAGGGTCGAGGTCTTGGTGAACAAGACTGGCTATGGAAATGTAAGTAACTTCTAGAAGCCTTGAAAGCATCTTGGCATACACATGCTTCTTAGCCCATGGATTTCCTATGAACACCCACTAAACTCATTTTCTTGTTTTCGAGCCTTCCGTGACAACCACTAGGACTGCGTAAAGAAGTTTGTGGCTATGGTCCCTCTCACTTGGTCAAAATTGTAATCGTAGTAGTAATCAGGATTTAGTTGCGTGAAGACAAGTCACTAAGGAGGCAGATGTGGCTGTGGTGATAAAGTGTCTTGGAGGTTGCTGTTGACTATGAAGCTGATAAGGTAGCCTTGAGATAAAAAGTGAGGTGGATAAGCAGCCGGATATATTTGCTAGCTGGTATCTTGTCCTACAGCTGTCCGATAACATTACACTAAATTAGGAAAATTAGTTGTTATTTAATAAAGTTAGTTAAAAAGGTTTGCTGATTCAATTTGCAATGTAGCTTAGAGACAACAAGGTTTGATCTCTTTTGACCATTTGCAATGTAGACAAGCTTAGAGACAACAATGTAGCTGATTCAATTTGCAATTTGCTGATTCAATTTAATAAAGGTACCATGAAGATGGATGAGTATCTGTTGACTATGAAACAACTAGCAGAAAATCTTGCAATTGCTAGACAGAAAGTTCCAATTGAAGATTTGATCTCTTTTGTCACTCTAAGTTTGGACTCTAAATACTCTCCTGTTGTAGTTCAGATGCCAAAGATTCAATTACTTGGCAGGAAGCATAAGCTCTACTGTTAAGTTATGAAAATAAAATTGAAATGCTTAACTCACTTGGAAATTTGAGTCTTAATCAAGTCTCAACTAATTATGCTTATTAAAGATCTAAAGGCAACAGCTCTTAAGGCTCAAACTCAGATAACAATAGGAATTCCTATACTGATTCAAACAAAAATCCTCGAACTGGACAAAAGAACAGGGGAGGAAGAGGTAATAACTCCAAGCCCACCTGTCAGATTTGTGGTAAGTTTGGGCACTCTGTAGCTAGGTGTTTCTATAGGACTGATTTGAGTTATATGGGGAATTTAAACAACCAAAATCAGTCTACAAACAACTTTAGAAACATTGGTTTCAACATAAACAATGGGTTTAACATAAACAATTTTCAAAACTTCAACAACAACTCAACTGCATTCATTGCCTCACCAGAGACAGTTGCTAACAACTCCTGGTATGCTGATACTGGAGCTACCAATCATGTGACCTCTAATCTAGGAATGATGAGTGTGAGTAGTGAATACAACGATAAGAAGACTCTTTGTGTTGGCAATGGTGATCAACTCACAATCACTCACATAGGACAATCTAAATTACCTGCATATCACAATGATCTTAAACCTAAAAATATACTGTTTGTGCCAAAAATAACAAAATATTTATTAAGTGTCTCAAAATTAACTCATGATAATAGTGTTTACCTTGAATTCCATCCTAACATTTGTTTTGTGAAGGCCAAGGGAACTAACAAGGTGTGGCTTAAAGGTGGACTGTATCAGTTTAAGTCTTCACCCAAATTCTCAAAGGCTTCATTCTTTGCTTTCTTACCAAAATCTACCTTCAGTCATGATGTTCAAAAGTCAGAGTTTGTAAATAAAAAATCTAGGAAGAATAAATTTGATTCAGCAAAGTCCATTGTGTGTCTTGTTTCTGTTGAAATGTCTAAAGACATTGAAGGAAAAATGTGGCACAAAAGATTAGGTCATCCTTCAAGTAGAGTCTTGAAATAGGTTTTGAAAGTTTGTAATGAAAATTTGACTTGCAATGAAATCTCTGATTTTTATCATGCTTGTCAATTAGGCAAGTCACATCTTCTCCCTTTCAAAGAATCTTTGTCAAAGGCCAAACAACCTCTCGAATTGATTCACTCTGATCTTTAGGAGCATGCACCAACACTCTCAGGTCTAGGATACAGATATTATATTCATTTTGTTGATGACTTCAGTAATTATACTTGGATCTTTCCTCTCAAAGCCAAATCTGATGCACTTAACACTTTCATTCAATTTAAAAATCAAATTGAAAATACATTGGAAAGACAAATTAATTGCATACAGACTGATTGGGGAGGAGAGTATAGATCCTTTTCTCAATTTCTTAAACAAAATGGGATTGAATTTAGGCACCTTTGTCCTTATACCCATGAACAAAATGGAAAGGTTGAAAGGAAGCATAAACACATACTAAAATGGGTCTAACCTTGCTTGCATGAGCTCAAATGCCATTAAGGTTCTGGGTTGATGCATTTTGCACTGCTATTTATCTAATAAATAGATTGCCTACACCTACCCTTAATCAAAAATCACCTTTGGAAGTCCTTTTTCATAGAACACCAGATTATAGAATGCTCAAAGCATTTGGTTGTGCCTGTTACCTTTGCTTAAGACCTTACTAGAGTAAAAAATTTCAATTTCATTCACAGAAATGCACATTCTTAGGATATAGTGAAGTTCATAAAGGCTACAAATGCTTAAGTAAATCAAGAAAACTTTTTATTTCTAGGCATGTTCATTTCAATGAGAATGAATTTCCCTTTCAAACTGATTCTCAAAACACATCCCAAAGTAAAACCGACCAAAATGATAGCATGACATTCATACCTTTTCAGGTTCCTAAACTTGATAAACAAGTTACTTCCTTTCCTGATACAGAACTCCATCAATCAAAAGACTTCAACACTGATCACAAAAACTTCCCTGAGTCTCCAAGAGCAGAAACACATGACAAGGTAACTTCCTCTTGTTCTATTTTATTAGAAACTAAAAGCATCTCATACACAAATCCTAATGAAACCTCACTAAGTCCTGAAAACCAAAACATAAAAACACAAGAAAAGGTTCCTTGCCACCCCATGATTACCAGGTCAAAACAAGGAATTTTCAAACCAAAAGTATTCTCTTTCACCTCATCAATTTCTGAGATAGTAAGTCAATCTCCTAGAGATGAACCAAGATCAGTTTTGGAAGCTTTACAAATACCACAATGGAAGAAAGCAATGGATGAATAATACGGTGCCTTAATGAAGAATCGCACAAGGGATTTAGTTATACCTCCTCAAAATTGCAATGTTGTTGGCAACAAGTGGGTATTTAAGGTTAAACTAAATTAAGATGGATCCATTTTTTGACACAAAGCAAGACTGGTTGCTAAAGAATTCCATTAAACCCCTGGACTAGATTTTTCAAAGACATTTAGTCCAGTAGTAAAAGCAAGCACTATTAAAATTGTTCTCACCCTTGTTGTAGCTTTTGATTGGCAAGTTAAGAAGCTAGATGTAAATAATGCTTTCCTTAATGGGAGTCTAAATGAGTGTGTTTTCATGGCACAACCAGAAGGATATGTTGATGAAGCAAGACCTGATCATGTTTGCAGATTAAATAAAGCCTTGTATGGCTTGAAACAAACACAAAGAGCCTAGTTTGAGAAGTTGAAAGAAACATTGTTGAATTGGGGATTCAATAACTCAAGATCATATAATTCTCTGTTTGTTTTCTAATCAAACAAGAAGACTCTATTGGTTCTGGTCTATGTTGATGACATTTTGGTGACTGGCAATGCTTCAACATTCATTCAAAGGTTTATTCATGAACTTTATCAAGAATTTAAGCTTAAGGATCTGGGAGAGTTGCATTATTTTCTTGGTATTGAAGTGAGAAGAGATAGTACAGGTTTCTATCTTAATCAAACTAAATACATTCTTGATCAACTTCAAATACTTGAGTTGCAAAACATGAAGACATGTTCAACACTAGCTGTAACCAACAATGACTTTTCATCAATAGATTCAGAACAATTCAAAGACATAACCTTATATAGAAGTGCTATCAGAGCACTACAATATCTCGCTTTTACAAGGCCAGACATTATATTCATAGTGAACAAGCTAAGTCAATTTATGCAAAGTTCATTGCTTATACATTGGCAGGGAGTTAAACGGGTTCTAAGATATCTAAAAGGAACTGCCACTCATGGACTCTACATAAAGCCAGTCAAGATCTTCCTATTGTTGCATTTCTAGATGCTGATTGGGCTTGTGATTCTACTGACAGAAAATCCATTAGAACGTACTGTATTTTTCTTGGTGATTCTTTCGTATCTTGGCAGTCTAAGAAGCAAAGCGTCGTAGCTAGATCAAGTGCAAAATCTGAGTACATATCACTTGCTCAAATAACAGCAGAAATTACTTGGATTCAGTCACTTCTCAATAAAATTCAGATTGCAGCTTCACAATGTCCTATCATTTGGTGTGATAATATAAGTGCAAACTCCTTGGCAACTAATCCTGTCTTTCATGCTAGGACTAAACATATTGAAATCAACCTACGCTTCATACGAGACAAGATTCTTCAAGGCCAATTGGAAGTGAGGTATGTTCCCTCTTGTGGTCAATTAGCCGATTGCCTTACCAAACATCTTGCTACTTCCATATTTTAACAACTAAGGGACAAACTTGGAGTGCATCTTCTGCCCTCCAGTTTGCGGGGGGATGTGAAGACAAGTCACTGAGGAGGTAGTTGTGGATGATTGCTGACTGTGGTGATGAAGTGTCTTGGAGGTTGCTGCTGACTATGATGCTGATAAGGTGACCTTGAGATAAAAAGTGAGATGGGGAAGCAGCTGGATATATTTGCTAGCTGGTATCTTGTCCTACAGCTGTCCGACAACATTACACTAAATTAGAAAATTAGTTGTTATTTAATAAAGTTAGTTAAAAAGGTTTGTTGATTCAATCTGCAATGTCAGCTTAGGGACGACAAGGTTCTTTGTTTTCTACCAATCATTTTTCCACTGTGTATTGTTGTTGCCATATGGCACCCTTTCATTAGATTGTATAAAAGGTTTATGAATGAAAGAAAGTTGCTATTCTGTGCAGTTGGAAATTCACCTCAACTATGTTTTCACTGAAATTTTAACTAGTTGCAACTGAGATGTGAGGGGGATAAAGCCGTGGACTCTGCCCAAAGTGACCTTGAAAAGGCTATACAATGGAGGCATAGCTGTTCCTGCAGTGGCGCTCGATGAAAGGAGACGATACGTTTGAAGATGTGACGGTGGTGGATGGGCTGATGAGATTGGCAGCTATGGTATTGACACATCCGAAAAAGGATTGTCTCCCAAGTATAGGAGTATCGAAGTAATAATCCCGGTGAGACCGAGGTCGATCCACGAGGAAGGAGATTTTAGCGTTACAAATTATAAGATAAGCAAATGTGATATGGATGATTCAAAGAAATAACAAGATAATATCAATAAATATGTAAGATGGTAGGCGGTATTACCGACCATTCAAATATAAAACAAAAAGCAAGAGGGGGTAAAACCATCTATGGAAATAGGTGGTATAACCAACCATAGTAAATTAAAGAACAATTTCATAAGGTGGTAGAACCTACCATAGTAAATAAAATAAAAAGTTCATAAACAATAGAATAATTAAAATACAAGAGGAATTAACACAATAATAATGAAAGCTAAGGTTAGGGATCCGCCCTCGATATTTCGAATAAGGATAATTAGCCCATTTTAGTTATATGAATTATATTTGTTTCGTTACCAATATTTATACCACTTCTTGTAAATGGGTTCAAGCATCCAATGTGCCAATCACCATATGTCTACAACAAATCAAGGTTCTAACTAGATTCGTGTCGGTAAGGAAGAACCATACATCATCTAGAAAGGATCCAAGCATTTGATGTGCCAAGGATTGTCGACAATGGGTCAAGACCTCCACTTTACGAGTGGTGTCAAGATTGATTAAGAAATTAAATATAAACCATATTGAATAAACATTATAAGATTAAATTATTAAGCACATATTAAGGGTTAGAGAATCCTTATTCTCATATCAAGGGTTTCACCCTTTCACCTTAGCAAAAGAGAAATTATAAGAACATTATAATAGAAAGAAAATAAAATGCAAGAAAAAGAAAATTCATTAATAACATAAACACACAAAACACAATACAAGATCCTAGCCAAAGCCAAACTGTTCCAGCCAAGGCAAAGATGCCCTAATGGGTCACAAGGCACCTCTATTTATAGATACATCCAGGGGCAAACTGGTCAAATTATAAGGGCATAATTGTCAAATATTAGTTGTAAATATCTTTGACAATTGGGATCATTAGGCACCGACTTTGACCATCAATTTTGACATCGAAATGTTGTGAATTTAAATCACATGTCTTCATGAAAGTTGTAGATATTTCTCTCAGCTTTCTAGAACATATTGATTTGCACAATTTGGATACGTATTTTGAGAGATACGGTCCAAATACTGAGGCCTGGTCAGATTGGGCCGAAACTGTAGATGGGTTCATTTCAAGCCTAATTTTGGTCCACTAAGAAGCCCGAATTTGATGTGCTTTGAAATGCAATCTTAGTAGATACTTGAATCAGATTTCCAAACATTAAGATGTGTACTATTCTATCTATAAATAAAGAGTTAGTCCCATTTACCGAACCTGTACACAAACCAAATTAAGAGGAAATTAATTCCAAAGTGCAAATGCTACAATATCGCTTAAGTTGAAGGAATTTAATGACACTATTAATGCAATATTATGAACTACACTCTTATTAAACATGCATATTTAGTGTTTACATACAAGAAGGACTGTAATCCACCTTCATTCAATAAAGATCTACCCTTTAAGGGGAGGAGCATAACAAGACCATTGTTCATCCATCAAATATTGTGGGAAAAACATCCCCTTGTATCATTGTGGATGATGGGTCTACCATCAATATTATGTCTATGAAGATATTACACAAATACAGGGTTAGTGAAGATGAACTTGAGCCTTGTGAGATGGTGATCAAGCCTTACGATGACTCGAAGAGGAGTGCTATTGGGATTTTGAAAGGCTTAGTGAAGACTGGGCCAATCAAAGTCATGACGAAGTTCACAGTCCTTGCCATTCCAATCACATTTGTTGTGTTGTTGGGACGAGCATGGTTCCATCTGTTTGGTGGGGTTCCTTCCACTTTACATCTAAAAATTCATTTCAACATCGAAGGGGAGATCATAACCATTCATGCAGCATCAACAGTTGCACCAACTGCTTTGAGTGTAAAGGTTGGAGAAATACCTCACCCGGGTGGCTTTCCTGTAGCCATGATTGACGAAGTCAGCCCAATTATAGTTGGAATAATGAAGAAACAAGGGTACTTGCTAGGAACTGGGCTAGGGAGAAATGGACGTGGCCTACCATCTTTTCCAGATTTCGAAGGCTAGATTTCTATAAGAGGGTTGGACTATGAATCTGAAGGGGAAGAAGAAGACGTTGAAGCCAGGAAAGAGAGATTCATCAAATTCGTCAAGGCCCAAGATATGAAGTACGTGGGGGCTGCTAAATCATGGGCTTTTGAGGAAATGTTGAAGCCTAGATTTGAGATCTTCAGAGATATCCTTCAGGCAGGAGTCTCTAAGAGGAATGACTTGGTTGGAGAAATGGAAAAGATGACCATCAAAGAGAAGAAGCCTCAAGAACAAACACCACCAATGGACCTGTCCATCGACCTTGCTACTTTCATCAAAGAAGGAATTAAGAATGTATCTTATGAAGATGTGTTTGTACCTAACCTCTTTGAAAAAGAGGACATTGTTTATGTTTCAAAGTTTAATGCAATCAACAATATTTTGCTTACTTGTGTGATGTCTTTCTTAATGGTGTTGTGCATCATAATTTGAATTTTACTAGCATATTTGAAATTCATACCATTCAAACTCATGACATTAATCTTGGTACAATTGAAAAACCTAAGAATATATGCATTGAACTTGACACAACTCCCGAAGAGAGAGAGATTTGAAAAGTTATTTAAGAAATGTGAAGAAGCCTTTGCTTGGTTCTGTGATGATATGCGTAGAATCAAGAGAAGCATTGCTGAGCATACAATTTTGACTTATCTGTACATAAAGCCAGTTAAGTAGAAACTGAGAAGGATGAGACCAAAATGGGCTCAGAAAATCAAAGAGGAAGTCTCTAAGCAAATTAAAGCTAAGTTTCTAAAAGTGGTAAAGTATCCAGAATGGTTAGCCAATATCATGCTAGTACTGTAAAAGGATAGAAGGGTCTGAATGTGCATGGATTATCGAGACTTGAGCAAGGCCTCACCAAAGGATGATTTTTCTTTGCCTCACATCGACGTACTGGTGGATAGCGCTGTTGCCAGTGTAATGTGCTCTTTTGTAGATGGGTTTTTTGGATACAACCAGATAATGATGGCTATCGATGATAAGTTGAAGACGACCTTTATTACAGAATGGCAAACTTTTAAAGAAGGATCAGCCAGTGGAATGGAATGATCAATGCAAATAGGCATTCGAGAAAACTAAAAAGTACTTGCAGAATCCACCAGTTTTGAGACCGCTAAACTTAGTAAAAATTTCATTATTTACTCGGCTTTTGAGGAGGAGGACATTGGTCCTATACTAGCACAAGAAGATGAGAATAGTGTAGAACATGCCATCTATTATCTCAGGAAGAAATTGCTACTGTATGAGGCAAAGTGTAGCTACGTAGAGAAAATGTGCTTAGCCATAGTTTGGCTCTCAAAGAAGTTGAGGCATTATTTTTAGTCTTATAAAATTAAGGCTGTCTCGAAGGAGGATCCGATGAAGTACCTTTATGAAGCACTAGCATTGGTGGGGAAGTTAGCTAGATGGCTAGTATAATTGTCAGAATTCGACATTGAGTATGTCACTAAGAAGGTCGTCAAGGAAAGAGTAGTAGCAGAATTCTTAGCTGCAAACCCAGTCGATGATGATGAGCTATGGGATTTAGAATTCCTAAATGAATCGTTGGGGGTAATCTCGATAGTGGGATGGAGGATGTTCTTTGATGGAGTTGTTAATCGCAATGGTGCTAGAATATGAGTTATTTTAGTATCACCAACTGAAGAAGTCATCCCGTCTTCCAAGAAGTTGGAGTTCAGAGTAACAAACAACATGGCCAAATACGAAGCTCGTGCCTTTGGTTTAGAAGTGGTGATTGCCATGGGCATTGACGAAGTTAAAGTGTTGGAAGATTCAGAACTGGTCATCTCTCAAGCCAAAGAAAATTGGGATTTATAAGAAGGGAAGCTAAAACCCTACCTTGAACACGATAGAAGGTTGATGGGGAGGTTCAAGCAGTACACCTTCACCCATCTTCCTAGAAGTGACAATCAAATGGCCGATATATTGGCTTCGCTGGCATCAATTTGGGTGAGCACACAGGAATTATTGGTGGACCAACAGTGATATCACAAGCATGGGGTCCTTGTTATATGGAACCTTATGTAACATAAATTAAAGTGGATGAGAAATTATGATTCTATGACTTGAAGAGATATTCAGAAAAGAGGATTTTGCCTGAGGAGGCCAACGGGAAGGATAGACCTGTGTTGTGAAAGTTGGCCTAGCAATTTACTTATCATCACAAGATGATGTACAAAAGAATGCCAAAAGGGATACAACTGAGTTGTGTGGAGAAAGAAGCAAGAGGGCTTGTGGAAGAAATCCATAATGGTGTATGCAGGCCACACATGAATGGGCTAGTGCTTGCGAAGAAGATTATGAGGCAAGGCTTTTACTGGGTAACCAAGGAGATAAATTGTGTCCAATTTGTGAAGAAGTGTCACCAATGTCAAATCAATAGAAATTTGATTCACCAGCCACCATTGGAACTACAAGGGATGACTGCACTACAGCCCTTTGTTGTAGGCTTGGGCATTTGGCCCGTTGGGTCCAAGGCCCTAGACAAACGAGGCGGGTCTGGAATATCATTAGGGCAGGTCTAATGCAAAATTATTTTACCCTGGTCGGGGTGGGTCCGAGTCCAACCTCTTGGACCCGCTGACCCGCCCCGCCCCGCCCCGTAAGATTTAAGGGTGTATTTACAAAGTTTTAAAATTTTAGGACTGTTAAGTAATTTTTTGGATTATATTTGTTAAACTTTTCATGTATGTGAATTCTTAGGAATTTTACAAACAATATGCAAATACTTTAACAAAAGTTGCATTTTAATTAATAATTAACATATTTTAGTATATTAACATCAATTTAGTCATGTTATAATAACAAAATAAAATATTTGTATTTTATAGTAATTGAATTTGTATAATATATACAATCTTGATATAGATTATTAAGTACTAATTAAATTATTGCAATATTAACAAGATTATTTTTAAAATATATACCTTTAATATAATCAATATATTATTTTATAAATATGTAAATAGAAATATGATAAAAATAATCTTATAACCTTAAATACATGATTTATCATAATTTAAATTAATTATTAAATTATTAATGTTTCACAAATATATATAATGTTAATTAATTGGTATATGACAATCATATTATTACTATTATTAGATTGAAATTAAATCAACATGCTATTAAAAAATTATTTAATTGTATTATCATTTATTAAAAAAATTATTAATTAACTAGTTTACAAGTAATAATACACTTTTAACATTATTTCTAATAGAGTATGTAACATTATTACTAATAAAATCAAATGGTAATTAAAATATTTGTATTTTGTAGTAATTAAATTTGTATAAGATATACAATCTTGACATAGATTATTAAGTACTAATTAAATTATCGTAATATTAACAAGATTACTTTCAAAATGTATACCTTTAATATAATCAATATATTATTTTCTAAATATGTAAATAGAAATATGATAAAAATAATCTTTTTACCTTAAATATATGATTTATTGTAATTTAAATTAATTAATTAAATTATTAATATTTTATAAATATATATAATATTAATTAATTGCTATATGTCAATCATATTATTACTATTAATAGATTGAAATTAAATCAACATGCTATTGAAAAATTATTTAATTGTATTATCAACTATTTGAAAAATTGTCAATTAACTAGTTTAGAAGCAATAATACACTTTTAACATTATTTTCGATAAAGTATGTAACATCATTACTAATATAATCAAGTTGCAATTAATGGTAATTAAATATTTGTATTTTATAGTAATTAAATTTGTATAATATATACAAACTTGATATAGATTACTAAGTACTAATGAAATTATTGCAATATTAACAATATTATTTTCAAAATGTATACCTTTAATGTAATATATATATATTTTTTGAATATGTAAATAAAAATATGATAAAAATAATCTTATAATCTTAAATATATGATTTCTTGTAACTTAAATTAATTAATTAAATTATTGATCTTTCATAAATATATATAATGTTGATTAATTGGTATACGTCAATCATATTATTACTATTATTAGATTGAAATTAAATCAATATGCTATTGAAAAATTATTTAATTGTATTATCAACTATTTGAAAAACTGTCAATTAACTAGATTACAAGCAATAATACACATTTAACGTTATTTCTAATAGATTATGTAACATTATTACTAATAAAATCAAATGGTAATTAAATATTTGTATTTTATAGTAATTAAATTTGTATAACATATACAATCTTGATATAGATTACTAAGTACTTATTAAATTATTGCAATATTAACAAAATTATTTTCAAAATGTATACCTTTAATATAATCAGTATATTATTTTCTAAATATGTAAATAGAAATATGATTAAAATAATCTACCTTAAATATATGATTTATCGTAATTTAAATTAAAGAATTAAATTATTAACGTTTCATAAATATTTATAATGTTAATTAATTGGTATATGCCAATTATATTATTACTATTATTAGATTGAAATTAAATCAACATGCTATTGAAAAATTATTTAATTGTATTATCAACTATTTAAAAAATTGTTAACTAGTTTACAAGCACTAATACACTTTTAACATTATCTCTAATAGAGTATGTAACATTATTACTAATAAAATCAAATGATAATACATAGCCATTTTGATTTTAGTTTGAAGATTTATTATTTTTATAATTGTTAAAAAATGATCATTGTTATAAATGATATGATGAGAAATTAAGAATAGAGTTATTTGCAAAGATGTAAATGTTATAGGGGGACGAAGTTGCAAAAATATAAATATTACAGGGGTGTGTTGTAAGGATAAAAATATTTAGGGGCAGGGCGTGGCGGGTCTGGATCCGCTTAATTTTTTTTTGCCCCGCCCCGCCCCACTGCCCCTTTACAATGGGGCTGGGCTGGGTACCTGCCACCCCGTACCCGCCTCGCCTCGGTTCCAAGACTACTTTGTTGCATGAGACATCGACATCATAGGCAAAATAAGGCCATCAACAATGGGCATCAATATAGGGTGGTAGCGATTGACTACTACACTAAATGGATAGAAGTTGAGTCTTATAGCAAGTTAGGGGTAAAACAGATGGCGAAGTTCATCGAGAAGAATATCATACACTGATTTGGAGTACCACACCATGTCGTGACTAAAAATAGAGTGCATTTTCAGGCAGAAACTAAAGCCTTGCTCGAGAAGTACATCGAACATCATAAGTCGTCTCCGTACAGGCCACAAGCCAATGAAGCAGTAATAGCAGCCAATAAAAACATCAAAAAGATGTTGGCCAAAGTGGTAGAGACATATAAAGATTTGGCAGAGAAGTTGCTATTGGTGTTATGGGGTTATAAAACAACACCCAAAAGTTCGACAGGCATGACACCCTTCTCGTTAGTATATGGTCCAGAAGCGGTCCTAACCATCAAGATAGAAATAAAATAAGCGAGAGTTTTGATTGAAGTAGAAGTTTGTGACGAGTAGTGGATTTGTAATAGACATGAACAATTGGCCTTGATTGATGAGAAAAGAATAAAGGCCAGTGATGCGTTCGAAACTAGCAAGTATACTAGTCACGCAAGTAATAAAGTGATAAGTAGATATCGTTCCCACGAGGATTGATTCTAATTGAATTTGTTATTTTCCAGCAATAATAAACTAAACAGGGGGGGTTTTGTTGATTGATTAACTAAACTTAATACGAAAGCAAATGAAGAATAACACAAAGCAAAGTTAAATGGATTGAAAAATCAATGAGAGACACTTGGTTAAGAGTTCATTCTCTGCCACAAGATATGAATTTGTGAATTAACATAGAATTGTAATCCAATTACACCATTGAAATTATCAACCGTAGATAACAATAAGCTCTGTTATCCCAATCTTTCCTTACTTTGTTTGTTAAATAAAACAAGCTCTTTATTTAATCTCTATCCATTAAACAACCTAGAACAACTCTCTAAGTTTAATTCAATAGAAGCATTACGATGAGAAAGATAGGTTGATCTAAGCAATAATCACACAAGTTTTGATTATTTAACCTAGGTTGTATTTTCCAATTGCAATCTCTGATCACAATTTTGCTACTAATGATTGGAAATTCATGACAATTACGGATCAAGATTTCTAATCTAGCAATAGACAACAACAGATTATATTCAGTTAGCCATTCCAAATACAATCACTAAGCAATCATAAGCATTAGATATGGGAAAATACAAGCAACTTCAATTAGAGAATTGGATAACAATTTCTTACACCATCAACTCACCAAATCCATATCAAGGGCTTTGAAATCACCCTCAACCAATTCAGATTTATTTACACATATTCAATCAAAATAACAAATACAATACAGAGAAATTCCAGAATTGAAAAGGAAAGAAAGAACTTAGCAAATTCTTTGAAAATCTTCTTTGTAGATGAATCTTCTTGGAATTGTAGTTCCTCCTCTTTCAAAATCTTCTTTCTCCTTCAAGAACTCCAAGGGATGAGAGAAATCCAAAAATGCAGCCTCCTCCCACGTTTTCCCCTCTTCAAGTTATGAAAATAAAACCCTAAAATGTGTTTAAATACTCTGCTACAGTAACTTGCTACAGTGTCCCGTATTTATTAACATGCTACAGTGATATATGGAATTACAAATATACACTTCTCATACCATTTTTATCATAACTTTCGGTACACTACATAAATTTGTGAACCGTAAATTTCTCTAAAAAAATAGACTTCGAGAGCTTTTCAATGGTATATAGTATGTTATCCGGTTAATTGTATATCGATACAATCAACTCCGAGAAATTGCTTGATTAGCAGAGGTGAAAATGAAGGGTTTTACTTCATTTTTGTGCAAGTTGCTCCAAAACTCCTACAAACATCAAAACCACACAAAAGCATAAAAATACCAAGGAATATAGCAAAGAAACATGGACAAATTGATATTAAAGTAATACATAAATAGACACCTATCAGCCAGGTATCACATGCAACTATACCAAAAATGGGTTGCTCGAGCTTTTGACAAAAGATGAAAGGCAAGGAAATTCAAAGAAGGAGAGTTGGTCCTTAAGCTAGCGTGACCAGTTGTGTTTGATCCAAGAGGGTAGTTCAAACCCAATGGGGAAGGTCCATTCATTGTGACAAAGGTCATGTCCGGCAGAGCCATCATTCTGTCAAAGGGAATGAGTTCACTGAGCCCACCAGCATGGGCAGGCTGAAGAAGTATTATGTATAAAAAAAAAGGCGAGAGGAAAAATAATTAATAAAAAAAGAAAAAAATGGCTGATTAATGATAGGAGTTATCTCATTATGCACATATTGTTCGAAGAATAAAAGATTGTACTTTTATTAATGAAATGAGATTGTTTAGAACAAATATGCCTTTTGAAATATCCTATTATTTTGCATAACCACAAAAGGAAAATATCAAAAATCTAAGCCAATCAAGAAACTAACAATGTCACCTTTGCCTTTTCAACAGACTACGAATAGGCTCACCGTATCACTCACGACACCGTCTAGCTCGAACATTAGGATCAAGAATGGAAGCCTGAAAGGTCACCCAATCCTTACACCGACCATTTGTCTCAAAATTAAGATCATGGAATAGGTTCCTCTCAATGGTGCGATGTGACCAAGAATCTTTCACACGCTCTAGATAATGAGCAAACGGTCTCCCAGGACTGAAAGCAGTCGGTGAATCCATAATCCTTTGCTTCACACCATACTATCGACGCAGTCTAACAAGATCATAGAATAAACTAAAAATACTAAAAAAAACTGATGCGTTCGAAACTAGCAAGTATACTAGTCGCACAAGTAATAAAGTGATAAGTAGATATCGTTCCCACGAGGATTGATTCTAATTGAATTTGTTATTTTCCAGCAACAATTAACTAAACAGGGGGGGTTTTGTTGATGGATTAACTAAATGAAATATTAATGTAAATGCACAATAATACAACACAAAGTAAAATGGAGTGAACAATCAATGAGAGTAACCTGGTTAAGGGATCATTCTCTGCCACAAGATATGGATTTGTGAATTAACCATAGAATTGTCATTCAATTACACCATTGAAATTATCAACCGTAAATAACAACAAGCTCTGTTACCCCAATCTTTCCTTACTTTGTTGTTAAATAAAACAAGCTCTTTATTTAATCTCTATCCATTAAACAACCTAGAACAAGCTCTCTAAAGTTTAATTCAATGGAAGCATTACGATAAGAAAGATAGGTTGATCTAAGCAATAATCACACAAGTTCGGATTATTTAACCTAGGTTGTATTTTCCAATTGCAATCTCTAATCACAATTTTGCTACTAATGATTCGAAATTCATGACAATTACTGATCAAGATTTCTAATCTAGCAATAGACAACAACCAGATTATATTCAGTTGGCCACCCCAAATACAATCAGCAAGCAATCATAAGCATTAGATATGGGAAAATGTAAGCAACTTCAATTAGAGAATTGATAACAATTTCTTACACAATCAACTCACAAAAACCATATCAAGGGCTTTGAAATCACCCTCAACCAATTCAGATTCAGTTACACATGTTTAAGAACGTGGTAAATACAAAACAACATGGAGACATTCCAGAAAATGAAAGGGAAGGGAAAAACTTAGCAAATTTGATGTAATTCTCTTTGGATTGTAGTTCTTCCACTTTCCAAGCTTCCTTTCTTCTTCAAGAACTCCAAGAGATGAAAGAATTCCAGAGCAGCAGCCTCTACCACGTTCTCCCCTCTTCAAGTTGTGAAATAAAACCCTAAAATTGTTTAAATACTCTGCTACAGTAACGTGCTACAGTGTCCCGTATTATACATGCTACAGTGATGTGTGGAATTACATTTCTACACTTCTCACACTGTTTTGATTACAACTTTCGGTACACTGAATGGATTTATAAACCGTAAATTTCTCCAGAAAATATACTTCGAGAGCTTTCCAACGGTATATAATATGTCATCGGGTTCATTGTATATCAATACAATTAAATCCGAGAAGATGGTTGACTAGCAGAGGTGAAAATCAAGGGTTTTACTCCATTTTTGTGCAAGTTGCTCCAAAACTCCTACAAACATCAAAACCACACAAAAACATAAAAATACCAAGGAATATAGCAAAGAAACATGGACGAATTGATATAAAAGTAATACATAAATAGACACCTATCACATTCCCCCACACTTAGACTTTGCTAGTCCTCGAGCAACTAAAATGATACGAAACAAAACTAAACCGAAACAGAATCAACAAAAAATTAAAACACACAAATGCTTCATCTTGCAAATAGGCCTCAAAGTTTGTACTTAATTATAACCCAAGGAAAACTTCAAAATAATGCACTTGATCAAGAATTTCATCTCAAGGATTAGTTTCGCTTCACTTCAATTCCTCAAGTGTGTGTGCGTAGAGCCATTCTCACCTAATCGCTTGTAGCCCGGATGAGTTTATGCATAAAAATGAATCATATTTAATATTGAGGATATGTGTATAAATAAACTCCATAGGCCTGCTTTTCAAGTCACTCTCCATTAATGTAGACATGCACAACACCAAGGATCAAGTAGGACTTTATTAAGCTTGTAACGTTTGGCTTGGGTGAAGGTATGATAAGGGATAATAATTTGGCTCAAATCACCCACAAACACATAAATCATTCAAGACTATGTAGAGCTCAACCCTATAACACA